>PVJL010007207.1:0-81213 GCA_004026885.1 Lyroderma lyra
GTGGGGGGCGTGTGTGTGAGGGTGTGTGTGGGGGGGTGCACAGGTGCTGTTCACAATAGGGTTCGCACCCCTACGAGAATCCATGCCGCCGCTGATCTGACAGGAGGCGGAGCTCAGGCGGTGATGTGAGCGATGGGGAGCGGCTGTAAGTACAGATGAAGCCTCGCTCCCTCACCCACCGCTCACCTCTTGTACTGGTCTGCGGCTGGGGGCTTGGGGACCCCTGGCCTAGAGGGAGAGAGCCTTGGAACAAGCAGCTGTAGAAATAAGTACAGACTGGTGTCAGTGGCTTTACATCATACGAGGGCTTTCCAGTCACGTGAAATAAAACCCGAACTCTATCGGCACATGCAAGACCGAGCGTAATTGCCTCCCGCCTCTCTCCAACCCCCGTCTTTGATCCAGCACGCTGGCTAGCCGGGCCACTGTGCCCATGACTAGTCCTCGCCTCCCCCGGCCGTGGCGTTCGCTTCTGTGTGGCACGCCCACTTGCAAACCCTTCTCACCCTGCTGGGACTGCTGCGGCCGCCCTGTTGGAAGTAGTAATAACGGCGCTCACTCCCAGTTTTGCTCTAAGCCTTCACCCTGCTATTTCCCTCTTAACTGTCCTGTTTACCAATTACTACGCAATGAATCACTCCAAAACTTAGTGGTTTAAAGCAAAAACAATAATTTTATTATGTCTCTAAATTTCTTCGGGACAAAAGTGGAGGGAAGGTTTGGCTGGGTGGCTTCTGCCCCAGGCCTGTCACACAGTTGCAGTGAGGAGGTGACGGGAGCTGGAACAGCTGGGGCAGGTCGCTGGCCTGGGTGGGTGTCCCCCTCCAGGTAGTCTCATGGTCTCTCCAGGTAGGTTGCTTTTAGCTGCTTTCTAGAATAGTGGCTTTGGGATAGTCTGACTGCTTACATGGTGTCTGAAGGCTCTCAAAGTCATGTGTTCCTGTGAGCAGAGTGCAAATTGCATAACCTTGTTTGACAGTGACATTGAAAGTCACTCAGCATCATTTAATGGCCCAGATTCAAGGGTGGGAGCATAAGATGCCACATCCTGACGGAGATGACTCCAGGAAAACGTGTGGGATGGGAGATCTTGTTGCATGCAACCTTGGACAATACAATCTGCCACAATACCATTTATTACAGTATGTAATTATATTACAGTATGTAATTATAATGTTTGGTGTTAATTTCCCTATCATGTCTCCCTCCTTAGACCGGATGTTCTCTGAGGGCCGGAGCCTCGTCGTTTTCGTTACTCCTGAACCACCAGCCCAAAGTGGGTGCAATCGTTGTTTAACCGAATGTTGAATGGGTACCTTAAGGCCAGGATGAGTCGATGCTTCAACTCAATTCTTCCTCGAAACAAACACACATCACCTGTGGAATGGTCTTTCCCCTTTGCCCTACCCACTCTCCCCACTTTCTGAAGGGTGCAGCAATACCTACACTACAGCAGCAGTAAAAAGTCGCCCCTGCCCTCCCTTCCTTTTAAGTTGACATTTCGCCATCGTTCAGTTCTCATTGGCAAGACGCAGACGTTCTGAGGCTCGGCCCGTGCTCCCGGCCTTCTCGCCCCAGGAGCCCAGGCCCCAGTCCCACTTCTCGGCGATGCGGTTTGCCTCCCTCTGGTCTTGCTCCGCCCTGTCTGGTTTTCCTCCCTCTGGTCTTGCTCCGCCCTGTCTGGTTTTCCTAGCAGCTCTCCAAGCCCTCCAGTGCGAGACAGATTCCCCATCGAATGGTGACTGGGTTGCATTTGCATTTTACCTGGCCAGGTAGTGAGATGTGTGGCCATGGATTAACATTAAATGTTGACATTTTGTAAGGAACTATTAGATAAGCACGTTTTTTTTGCTCCCCTTTAAGTTTTTTTTTCCTTAAATTAGCTCGATTCCCTCCTACATATGCTTCAAGTGTTTTGTTAAATTGCTTGGAAAGGTATTTGGGGACAATGGAATTGAGGTTGAATAGGTGCAGTGAAAGTTTTCCAAGTGGATTTTGGTGGGAGGCTCTCATGAGCGCTTCGTAGAGATGCTGTATGTGAGATGCACGTGGGTGCCTCCTAGAGGAAGGGTAAGGGGGTATCTCGACTGGGTGGTTTTTCAGTCTAGGACTCCTTACAAACGTTAGCACTTCTGTTTTGTCTTTCATAAAGAGAATAGGAGCAAAGTGGATAATGAAGTAAGGCTTGCAGTATGAAGTGCTGACCTGTTACTGTTCTGCTTCTGTGGCAATATTCAGGTTGTATCTTTTCATTGGGGAATCTAGCTTAATAGAACATTAACTGAATATACTAGGTTTGAAGCAGCATGACAATACCATACTGTCATTGGCCCAGGCCACCAGCTTGCGAACAAAGTTTTCTGAATCTGAGTATGTATTTTGTTGCAGCTGCTTCTACTTCCAGTGAAGTAACTCATAAATACAATAAGGTAGAGAAGAGATCTTGAACTAGAGTTGAATGGACAGGCCGACTGAAGAAATTGAAACCAGGAGCTCGTGACACTAATAGTGATGGAGGGAAGACGGTGTTCGGCTCGCCCGCGTGTCCAGGAGGCCTGGGCACGGGCTATGGGAAGAGCAGGGAATCTCAAGAGCACTCAGGGTGACAAATGATGATGCATTTATTTAATGGACGAAGTGACAATCTTACCTGAAATCTTGTGACACAAGATCTCATCCTTCTCTCCTGGCCCAGGCCCCAAACAAAGGTCTTAAGTAAATAACCCAAGTGGATTGGATTTAACCAAAAACTTTTTTGGCCAGATAAGAACTTTGGCACGTGAATAGCATTATCTTTAATGTCTGAATGTTGGTGGGTTGTTGTAAGTGCTCTTAACAGCATCCTGTGATGAGATCAGTGTCTCCTGGTCTCAATGCCAGGTTTCACTGTGTACAAGGAAAGAGAAAAGTATGCAGGAAGGGGACCTCCAAAATTCTGCTTCTCTTCCCCCTTCCTTTCCTCCCTGCTTTTCTTTTCCCTTTCTCTCCTTCTCTTCCTTTCTTCCTTCCCGTTTCTGCTCTCTTGCCTGTCTATTTTTTTCTTCCTTCTCTCTCCCTCCCTCCATCCTACCTTCCTTCTTGGATTTTCTCTCGTTATGAAAACGTAGGGCTGGGTTTATTTTACTTTTGTTTTTTTCCCTCAAACTCCAGTAGTCACACTTGCCTTTCGGCCTTTATGTTTGTGGTACGTATAGTATTAGACATTGACATGATTTTTTAAAATCCAGTATTACGGAGGGAGGGAGTTAGGGAAAGCACATTGGTATGAGATCCTGAGTGAAGACAAGTGGAAGTGAAATGCTTTAAAGCAAGCCTCAAGCCAACAGAAATGCATGAAGTCATTTGTTACAACGAAACAAGGAGAAACAGAGGCCAGTCTCACATACACTCATGGGAGGAAGTGGGTCGAAAGTAGGTAAAAAATGTCGAGTTCAGGTCCAGAATGCGATCACAGTGCTTTGTGAGGTAAATGCAATAGACCCTCCACGTGACTGCTCCGTTTAATATTCTGCAGGCCTCTGCAAAGCCCCGTGGACTTTGTTTTTACCAAAGTTGGTAACAAAGTGAGTCCCATTAGCAAATGAGCGAAGTTACCCATAGAGCATGACCACTACCTTACAGTGTATTAAATTCATCATCAGAAGATGAGAATAAACATTATCATGAACTCGGCAGTCACATTGTGAGAGGCACTGCAAATACCTAGAAATGTGGAGTAATTAAACTGTAATCTTAATTAGATTTTTTTAAATGGGTAGGCAAACTGCAGTAAATGCCAACTCCCCGTTCTTCTTTTCCTCTTACCCCAAACACCCAACGTTGATTATTATGCCAAAGAGAGAATGGGCCAGTTTGGTCCACCAGACTTCTAATGAATTGTATTCATGCCCGAGAAACACGTTTGCAAAGCACTGTCACTGTGGTGTCTCCTTTGATGCTGGGAAAAATGGGGCCGTTATCCTGTATCAGGCATGATCCTTACATCGAATACGCAATGAGCATACATGAGGATGACTTTCAAACGCCAGCCTCCCGGTGTCTCTGACCAGGACATTAGCAAGACCACTGACCAGTGACAGTTGACCTTCTGACTCAGTTTCCACTGCTAGCCCAGTGACCCCACCACCATGCTATTATCTAGTGCACATGATCTTGGACTTGCCCTAGGAGCACAGATTCATTTACATAGTTACTAACAGATATCTAGGTAGAACAGTTCGTGACCTCACATTGCGCTCTGAGGTCCGGGCGGATGAGAATTGCTGTAGTGACCCACCTTCCCTCTCGTTCTCGTGCTGGGCTCTCCCGGGAAGAACATGGCTGCTCTCTTCTAAGCTGTCCTTAAAATTTGGACGTACCAGGGCTGTCTGGAAAGTATCCAGCCACGTCATAGGACAAGCAGAAGCGCTCGTGGCTGGACGTTTTTCCGGACAGCCCTGGTGTGTCGGTCTCCACTCAGGGCTTTTCCTTATGCGCATATCCACAGAAGACAGAAGGCAGCATTTAGCTTCATGTTGCAATCCCTTATTCTAACAATTTGAAGGTTACTTTTGAAAGAGTTGGGATGATAAGTAGAATTTCCTAAAACTCTACTGAGAGAGGGGTCTGTGTGTGGGGCAGGGACATGGACGTGGCCTGGGAGCTGACTGGGAAGGCAGCCTCTCGGGCTCAATGTCATACTTGGTGAATCATAAACTGCTTTTCACAAGGTAACTGGTAAGAAAGGACATTAAAGTTTGAGAAGCACTGGCCTAAAAGATAGAGATGACCAGGGCTGGAGACTGGGGATCTGGGTCAGACACGGCATCTGAGGCAGAAGAAATGAACACATCTTCCCGAGGTTTGGTGTTCTGGAGGTTTGGGTGGCGACGTTTGCTCTTCAAGGTTTGTAGCGCTGGAGGGTTGACATCCAGCTGCACAGCTGAGCGAGCAAGGCCTCTCCCCGGGAAGCAAATGGGCATCTTAAAATGATAGACTCTTAAATTTTGGGGGGCGGGGGGCTCTCATGTTAGATTCACTCTTGTTACCAATGATGGCTGACATTCACTTAGCAGGACTGCGTGCCAAGCACTGTGCCAGGCCCTGGCCTCATTTAATCCTCAGAGGTACGGTCCTACTTTAAAGATGAAGGAACTGGGCTCTGGGAGGGCAGGAAATGTGTGTTTTCGGTCACACAGCAAAGAAGTGCTACGAAGTGAGGGACCAGGTCTGTGACTGTGGGCCTGGTCCCTGATCCTCTACCCACCGCTCCAGGGCAAGCAGAAGGAAGTAAACAATGGTGGCTCAGCTCAACAATGAGAGTAGAACAGAGAATTAGTCAACTTTCTGTACACTTTTAATGCGCTTCCTCTGAGGCAGGAAAGCACAGAGCTCATGGGCTCAGGCTCAGAAGTTGCTCTGTTCAGTACAGACGCCTGATAAAGCTATTGCTGGGTACTGGGCATGTGGCTACTGTGACTGAAGAGCTGGCTGTTTAATTTGCTTAATTCTAATTAGTTGACCTTTAAAACCAACACTTGGGTCAGTTATTGGAACACTTGTAAGTATGTTTGGAACAACTTGGGTAAGTGAGCCTACTCTTTCAACTGTCAAGCATTTTGATAAAAATTTCCTGTCTAAATTAAGATATGCTGTAAGTATAGAACATACACTGGTTTTCAAAGACTTTGTATAAAAAAGGAATGTAAAACATTTCATTAATGATTTATGTATTGATTACATGTTGAAATGATCATATTCTGGGTACCTGGAGTCATATAAAATACGTTATTAAAATTACTTCCACCTGTTTCTTTTTACTCTTTTAATGTGGCTACTAGAAAATTTAAAATGATTCACGTGGCTCACATAATATTTATGTTGGACCATGCTGCTCCAGACAGAGCCAAATTGTCGGGTTCAAATCCTCACTCCACCATTTAACAGCTGTGGGGACTCTGTCCCTCCATGTCATCCTTTGTAAAATGCTGTAGGAAGGACCTATTAGATAACGAGCAAACTTACGCACACGGTTGCTGGGAATGTTAAATGAATTAGTAAATGAGCATTTGTAAATGCTCATGGGATGACAGTTTTCTGTGGGTCTTTTGTGTCTTTGCACATCTTGTAAGCAGAAGCACTGAATGCCTTTGTTTGGAGCTGTCTTTTCAAGGATTCTTGTATATCAAGTGGTCTTGGAAGACAGAGGTAGCTTCTCCCTCTAATGCAAAGATTAGGTAGGTTTGCCTCCTGTCCGTTATAGGAGATTTGATCCCCCTCAGCTCAAAGTTCCTCTTCTATAACGTAAGCCACTGCATGTGCAAGTATCACCTGGCTTTTTTTGTGTTGCCCTGTGGGAATGGGGCTCACAGAACTAGCTACTGGTTACAGCTATTGCTGTGAGTAATAATAAACTATCATTTGTCTCTGACCCAGAGTCTTGTGTCTTCTGCCAGCATCCATGAAATGAAGGCAGGCTAACTTGTTAACTCCTAATTAGAGTGAAATCTTAGACCCTTCACAGTTCTTGATGGTACTTAGGAGCGGTGCCTGGCACATAGCACCGTGTAAGTGTTAGATATCATTACTGTTACCCCTTTGCTTTAGTTGAGTCACACTTTCCCATGCCCTTTGAGTCCACCTCCATTTAGGGAGAGATCTTTTCTTCCCTCTTTCCTTGGACCTCTGACATTGTTTTTGACAATACCTCATTGCTTATGCCTCATGGCTACTTCAGGTTGCATGTGGTGAAAGTGCTAGACAGACTGATGGATTTGGTTTTCTCTAAATATTGCTTTTCATTGCTCCAAAAATCTCTCCCAGGATAATTTTATAGGACTAAATATAAAGACACACAGCGGCCCTGTCATACCCTGGTTCCTCTGCCTGTACTGGCTCTAAAATAGAGGTGCATCGGGCACAAGTGTCAGCCACCATCACTTCTGTCACCAACAATCCTGTGTGTATAGTACGTGTCACTTCTTCACTTGTTCACACTCAGAGATGTGCGTACACTTTATCATAGTACCTCATTTCTACACATGCCTAATGGATTGTGACTGAACTCTATACCTAGAGTTAAGAATTTTACTGGTTTTGGTCAAAGGCCAAAGTAGAAACATTCAGAGCAAGAAGTACATATAGTATACTATTTGGAATAAACTACATGATCAAAACAAGACAAAATTAAAGGGAACGTGAAACATTTCATTGTGAATTATATGTAAGAGATTATCAAACACACACATCACCCAAACCTTTTAACTGAACTGTCTGAATTACTTTTAGCTCTGATTTTTGAAGTAGCTAATATAAAATAACACTCTATTTTTGTGCAGGCAACTTAAATATAAATTTGTTTAAAACTAAATAACGTCAAACATTCGGTTGCCCCATTGCACCAGACACATTTCGTGTGTGGCTAGTGGCTGCTGTATGCGACAGCGTAGGTGTAGTACATTTCCCTCGTCACAGAAACTTCTGTTGGGCCCCCGTGCTCCAAAACAACATGTAATGTTTGAATCAGATAGTAAGTATTGTTCTTTAGTAAATAGCACTGAAAATTGCTTCCAAAGCATTTTGATTTCATTCTAGAGGTGTTTCCAACTTTAAATAACATGTTAAGATAAAGGGGTAAAACTTTATTTTTGAAAATTCAGGACAACACAGGAGTTCGTTTTTCTTTTTTTCAAGGTCTCTATCTGCATTTAAATATATTTATTCATAGTGATAGTTGGCTTTTTAATTATTTTTTTCCTGATAGGAGGCTTGCACAGTCTTCGTTCTTACTACTTACTATCTTGGCAGAATTTACGCAGCTTACAAAAGCGTATGTTTTGTTTTATGGTACCTACTGCTTTAGCAAGCCAGTCTCTCTTTAACAGACAGATGAATTCCAACATACATGAAAATAGTGTTCTTGCCTGGTGATTACGATGCCATTACTGAAAATAAAAACAGCAGCTGTGGCAATGCAGCAGGTAGGCCCGGCACCACCGTGATGGCTCACTGCCCCGCCCTCATGGTTACTCTGTGTCGCACACATTCTACTCAGCTAAGCACAAGCCTGGAATTAAGATACAGGATGTATTATTGATTGCTGATTGGTGGCAGAAAGCCTTGTTTCTCTCTAGTCTCTGCCAGTGTTACTGTTCTGACCCTGAAGTTAAAACAGCCCACAAACCATTCTTTAGGTCCTCGTTCTGCAAAGGGTGGCTCATGTACCAGCTGCATTAGTGTCACCTGGGGGTGTATTTGAGATAGGGAATTTGCTGAATAAGAACCCATATTTCAGTCACATGCCCAGGGAACTGGAGGCACACTGAAATTTGATTGATGCTGCTTTAGACAATAGCCATGAGACCTCCGTAAGTCTGGTGTCATTGCCGGGGCAGGGTGTTATGGGCTGAGTTGTGTCTCTTTCCGCCCCCCCTCCCCAATTCATATGTTGGTGTCCTAAACCCCAGTACCTCAGAATGGGTCTTTATTTGGAGGTAAAGCTTTATAGAGATAAGTTAAAATGAGGTCATTAGGGTGAGCCTCAATCCAGTGTGACTGGTGACCTTTCGAAAAGAGGAGATTTGGACACAGACATGAATAGAAGGGAGACTATGTGAAGACATAGGGAGGAGACAGCCCCTCACAATCCAAGGAGACGGGCCTGGGACAGATCCCTCCCTCACAGCCTTCAGGAAGAGCCACCTCTGCTGACACCTCGATTTCAGACTTCCGGCCTCCTGAGCCATCAGACAATGAATTTCTGTTGTCTAAGCCATCCACTCGGTGGTGCTGTTAGAGAAGCCCTAGCAGGCATGTGCTTGCACTGTCTTTTGTATCATGAATTGTCTGCCTTTTGGGTGATGTCTTCCAGGCACTTAATGCCCTGTATCTGCCCAGTGTATGGCATCTATCTATCTATCTATCTATCGTCAACAAGAGTGTCTTTTCTAATTATTTAGCCACCACATACTAATGAAAAGGAGTAGTTAATGGATGCCTCTGTGAGATTTGCAATTTCAAGTCTGCAATCCACATGGATCCTGGGATTAGTCCTATCTAATAACAACACCTGTTCGAGCTGGAAGGAACGTAAGTCTCATTTCATACCTAGGGACACTGAGTCCCAGTGCAGTGAGGGACGTGCCCAGTGTGAGCCAGTTAATTATGCGGAGACACAAAGCCCGGACCCACACCTCGCTGCCCCGACTCAGGAAAAGCCTGGCTCCGCTTGCTTGCAATACACCTGCGTGCGGGGCTGCAGACCACAGAGCAGTGTCTGAGATCATCTAAATCACTTTACATGAAACAAGTTGTCTTTGCAAGTCATTTTAATTCTAAAGCTGTAAATATCTCAAAGAGATCTGACGGCATCTTATTAAATTGCGTGAGCGAGCTCAAGTAGTTTCTGATGTTGGCATAGTCCCGAGAAGAATGAGTTGTATAGGCAGGAGCGTCCCCGGCTTCTGCCCCTTCGCTCCCTCCTACACCCCCATTCCATTCCACCTGTTGTTTTCATCAGAGAAAACATTGCATAGAAATCAAACATAAATCAAGTTATGAAATGCAGGAGAAATGCTTCACCTGAGTTGTTTTTCTTTCTTTTATCCTTCCATTTCTTTGAATGATGGTAGGATTAAATCTCCAGAAAGAGATTAAAAAAAAAAAAAGACCAAAACCAAAACAAAACAAAACACTGTGTTTTTTTCTGGTCAGACGCTAAGTGCGGCTGCTATTTTAAGGTGTACTTCCACTGGCAACAATACATTAGTCTAAAAACATTCTTCAAAAAGTGTGAGTGTAGAGAGGCTCACAGAACTACCTCTCGTGTTAGGTTGTCAGACTTCTAGGCAAACTGGAAGCTGATAGTTTTAGTAGTACCAGTGTGAGCTGCTGTCTTAGTGACAATGGTGCGAGTAAAGGTCTCTTCCCCCGCTAGCTGCCTGGATAGTTTACGGTTACGTAGCAGGCTGGGAGCTAGGACCCCTCTGACTGCATCTTGCTGTGATCACGTTGGGATTAAAGGCCGTGGGTCCTTCATGTGTTCTCCTGAACACAATCTCCTCCTGTTATCTCTCTTCTCATCCATGTCTTAATCATATGTATCCTCGTATATGTATTTATATTAATCGAGCTGAAAAAGGAAACCATGAACCCGTCCAAGTAGTTACAGGGAAGGGGGTTTAGTGCAGGGAATTGATTACACTAGTGACGGCGGAGCTGAGAAGCCCATCGAGGGGCAGCGAAGGAACCCAGTGTAGCAACAGAAAGAACCCACTTCCATCTCTAGGCTGTTATGTACGTATTATTGTTATTGCTAATTATTAGATTATTATGTTCTTTATGGCAAGTGGGCAGGAGCTGCTCTAGGTCTGTCAGGGATTTTAAAGGTAGGAGCTATGCCCTCAGGAGATTGTGGGCGTGATGAAGGGGGCAGATTCGAAGAACTGGGAGGGCAGAGCCTGAGGGAAGGAGAGCTCTGGAGCTTCCTGGGCCACTGTGGGAGGAGCTAACGGACACTTTCCACGGTGTCACTTTGCCTAAGAAAACTTCTAGAGAACCACTCGAGCACAGGGACTTTGTCTGTAACTTATTTCATTCCCTTAGAAATAAACATCTCTCATAGAGAAACAGCTTTTCCCCTCAATGAGTCCAAAAGAATGTATTTATTCAGGAAGAAGGGAGATTTAGATAAAAGCATTTTGCTCTTTTAAAGGGTATGGGCAGATTTAATATTCATGTTCAAAATAGTACCTCTGACCTTAAATAAATAGTCGTGACAGGGCTAACTGGAAGCAGCAGCGTTTGCAGGTGTCTGCTGTCGCCTTTCTTTAGCCCTCCCCCGCTTCTACGCGCTCTGCCCTTCCGTTTGGGCACTCAGGACTCTCAGCGGCTCTTTACATTCTTCTCTTATCAACTGGTACCTCCTCGCAAGAATCAGAGTTAAGTCATTTACAGCTCCGAGTAAATTGAAATCAGTGTAACATGGTATCGCTGCCTAATCTGTCTCTACAATTGAAACGGACCCTTAACATTGGCATATATTTGGGGGAGTAACATTTTAAAATGAGAACATGAAAGATGAGAAAAGGCAAGAACAGTTTGAAGAAGTAGTTTGGGTATCGATTATCTAAAAATTAGTGTGCATAGGATCAGTATGACCATTGAGGAAAAACTTTTGAAAATACTAAAATAAAAAAAGAATTTAAAAATAGCACATCTATATTAGGTCATAAGATAAAGTTTAATACATTTGATCATGTTAAAGGACACAAAACACAGTCAATCTAACCAAATTTCAGGCATGCATTTACATAAATATATTAAATTAAAAAAAGAAATTGTACACTTAAACATCCTTTTCACCTAAAAAAAATCATTAAATCCACAGATCAACAATAAAAACCAATTCTCTGCATTTACCACTTTAAGATACAATTGTTCTATTTTAAAGATAGCACAAATACACTTGTTAGAATTTATATGCATTATACATATATTATATATTACATAGATAGTGTGTATACATATGTAGTGTTTGTACAGATAGATAAATATATATATATACATGGGTGTGTGCACACACACAGGTACACACAGATGTACTCTAGGCCATCTGCACCATGATTGCTGGGTTCTAATGTTGAGCAAAATGGGAACTGGCTGGGTGTGATTAGCATCTTTTGTTTCACGTTCATCGTATCCATTTGGATCACAGTCCCCTACTGTAAATGTCCTTGCCTTTTCTATAGCAAATAATCACCTTAGGCACTTCAGTAAATATTTGTTGAATGAGTGAATGGATGGATGGCTGAATAATACTAGACTGATCAAAGAGAAATGCATATTATAATAACTTGGTTAAAGAAGTGAGATTAATTCAAACTTAGAGGGATGATCTGCGCCGATGACTTTGCATGTTACTTTTCTTCTGAACGTTTATAGAAATCCCAACTAATACATGTAAGAATTCTGCTCCCTGAAATGTGTGCCTACTTTAACACCTGTTCTCACAGCCTTCTGCCTCTTATTAACAGAAATTTAAGCAAGGATTGTTACTGTGAGTGAGGTTATGGGCAAATTGCCCTAATTGTCAAGAACCTACAGGAAAATGAACACCTAGGAAAACCAAAATGTGTTAAAAGAATGATGAAATGAACCATTCTTTAAAACTGGACAAAATCAATCAGATAAAGCTAGGAAGGACAGTGAGGGTGAAGGAAGGGGTTCTTTTCAGATTTCTCTTATGCTTATTAATGATAATAATTTGATAATTTCTTAATTTTAATTAGATGGGTTTCTTTTAAATAAATAGTCTTCTTTCACATATCCCAGGGACTCAAGCTGCAAAAATTCCATAGTACCTCAGTATCATTTATCTCATTACTACATGGCTCTTGGTGAAATGCATGGGTAAAAATACCCTATAATTATGGGAAATGGAAAATATCTGGTATCTGATAGGGTTGTTAATTAGATTTCTCAATAATAGTATTATGAATAGAATGTATAAATACTGTTAAGCTCTACTGTACATGAAATCTTACTTTATTTCAGGAAAGTTATATTTCAGATTTTAAGAATATGAGGTAAAGAAATATCCATATATATTTTGGCCACAGACTATGCCAAACCTGATCACGTGGTCTTTTGAATGGAAACTATTGGCTAGCTATTTTTCAGTTCAAAAAGAAATGTATAGGACTTAATTTCTAACTGTAAAGATAAAGCTTATATTTAGCCATTATGAATTTCCCATCATTGTTAATGTTCTGCTCTTTCTAAAATGTGTTTTTAACTTAAAAATTATAGCCAATTGAGATAACTCATCACATATTTGTTAATTTGCTTGTATATGTATTTTGACTTTAATACATCATCTACATATGCAAAAAAATCCCCACTGAAACTTGATATCTGATTTGTGTTGTACATGAGATAGATAAAATCTTAGAATTCATGTTGATACTTGTTTTTTTTTTTTTGCTAAGCCATTGTAGTCTAGCTAAAAAAAGCAATAACAGGGTTTCATCCTAGTTTTATGTTGATACAAGGGCTCCCATATTTATTTTTAATTTTTTCAACCAATTTATGTATGACCTATATAAAAGAAAGCAAGGTAAATTAAATGATGGACGTATCTTGGGTTCAGATTGAATGAAGAATTTCAGAAAAGTGCTAATCTGATAAATGATTAAGTCTCTTCATAGCAGCTAGGGAAACTACCACTATGATGGAAAGGAAAATACTACAACATTCCCTCATGCTCTCATGAATACATCTACTCTCCTAAACGTTTAAGGCCATTTCCAAAACTTAGGAGATATTTAAGAGAAAGAAGTGTTGAAATTGGCTAAGAGTAGTGTTTGATAGGTTCAATAGTTATGTTCTTAATGTTTTTAATATCAAAATGCTTCTATTCTTAGGTTTTCCACCTTCTTTGACATCATACGAAGTATTGGAGGTATGGCTAATTCGTGTTGGTGTAACGAAGAGAAAGAAGGTAAGATAGCAAACATAAATTTCTTTTGGACATTCTGAAGAGGAACTCTCTGAAAGTATTGCCAGCATTCACAACAACAGGCCCACTAACTTCCTGGGGGTGGTAGAGATATATGTACATTTTCTGGGAACTCTGGTGTGAGTTCTCTGCAAATTCAAGTCTCATCTGGGATGGGGAAAGAAGATTCTGGAGTCTCCATTGAGGAACTACTTCTTATTTTTTCCTCATAGATTTGGAATAATCTTTTAATCTAAGTGGACTCCATAGAGATGGTTGTTGCTTGAATAGGAAATAGCAACTAACTTTTCCTACTGTTAGCGGAAGCTCTCTACTGGGGATATTTTTGTGTCTTTCCTGTATCTATGATGGAACATCAGCTGACCAGGGGCATCTGGGCTGGTAGTCATTTATGATTTTGGTTACTTCTTTCTATGATCGTAATAGATTGGACTGGTATGTTCATATTTGTCTATGATTCTCTATGACAGAGTCTGAGCAAATGTGACAAAAGAAAGGGTATTTTTCAGGAAAACAAAGAAAAAAATCATAACCAGCAAAATCAATAGCACCCTATCCCAGGACAGCTTCATTTTGTGCGTACTGATGAAATGTCTGTTTCATTAAAAACCAGTAGAAATAGAGGAGAAGGGAGAGGTTAAAAGTCAGAAGGATATATGGGGTCGGGACAGGAGAAGAGAGACAGAAAGATACTATAGATAACATTCTATGGAGATGCTTGGATCAATAGATCGGACAACTACAACTGTATGGTATACCTTATTTTTCCTCTTAAAATTTGAACTTGGTCTCTCTTTTGTGTTAAGAAAGTTAGACTAATAAAAAATGAATGTGTACTTTAAAAGACAGTAAATGAAGCATCTAACCTCATGTCTTACACCTAGTAGGTTTTGTTGTATAGTTTATGATTCAGACATAAAAATGATATTAAAATTAAATATGTTAAAAATTGTTAGTAATTATGTTATTGTTTTCAAAGAAATAACTATAGAAAAAGTGCCTGCTCTAAAGTATGTAAATGAAAACAATAATGGTTTTTCTATTTGGGTTGTGTGTATGTATGTGTTGTATGTGTGGGTTTCTCTGCTCTTTCTTGATGAGATAGTCCATTAATCTGAGAAAGCATCTGAGCATTCTTTGTGATAAAATATGCATTTTACAATAGCCATATTGAAACAAAATTCCAAGAAGGTATGAATGAAAGCACTCTTTATCGTCACTCTTGTTTCTTAAATCTTTCCTCTGTCTCACTTTAATGACGTGCCAATTCGGTTTTCTTCTCATTACCTTACATCACTGGCAAGAAAACGAGGTTCTCTTAGCTCAGACAAGAGTTTGGCAGAAAGTTTTCTTCCTACTCTTTACAACTGCTGTACGGCATTTCACATTAAACTGACACCCAAATATTAAGCTCTAGAATGGGTAAAGGATAACAATATACCTCTTTCTATTTTATTATCTTTCTCTCACACATCTGCCTTCACTCCAAGGATATTTTTCTTCCATTTTTACTATGTGTTTTATGAATCGAGTAGACGTAGGGGCTGCCATCCACGTAATGAAGCTTAACTTTTCCCCAGGTCATACTTTTTAACCAATTCCTACCTGCCTCGCATCATGAATCATTTAAGACAATTCTCTAGTCACGTATTTTAAAAATCTACTTGAGAAAAACGTTCAAAAGATTTCATGAAGTGACCACTGACATTAAAATATGTAGCCATCGCCTTTTATGTCTCTCTTAAAAACAGAAATGACTCGCATGGCCTTCCTTTCTTTGCTTGGGTGTAATAACCACGGATCTTGCTATCTTCTTTGTAGAAGTTTTTGGTCTTTTATCCTAATGACTGTCAATTGAAAAGGCAGTGACACCTGGGCCATATATGTTTTTCTAAGTCATTTGACACTTACACTTGGGAAAGGACTGTATAAAAAATCTGAGTCTGGTCAATTTAATATAGATATTTTTAAATGGGAGAACTAATGGCAATTTAACACCTTGTATTTTGGAAAGATTATTTTGGAAGTGATGGAAAGATTAAGGATGTAAGAGGAGACGCTGGATTTTCAGCTTTTGCTGAATATGTAGCAGTATCCTAGTTTTCAGTGAAACTATGAACGGAGAATGTGTAATAAAACTGCACAATTTGACAGATTTAGACAGCTGGCTCCCTCACAAGAAGTTCACATTTTGTTAATGTCACCCACGTTGAATGAGGGACGATTAGATGGTAAGGTCCATTTACAAAAATGGTTGTCAGGACATTTTTTTTTTTTAATTGTAAAACTTTCTGTGATGGAATTCAGTAAAAGGGCTATGAAGAGAAAGCAATGGAGACAAAGGGCTGCTATTAACCTACAGATGCAGGCTATTGCAGGGTTCATTGCAAGATTTGTCACACTGTTGGGCCAATGAAGTGTTAGTGTGACTAGAAGGGACCACCCCTTTTCTGGGGTAAGAGGGCAATTTGGTCTCCATGCTCATTTAATCCTAAGACTTCTTTGAAAAGACTGTCAGTTGAATCTAAATTGTGCAGAATTATGCATGCACTTTTTAATGCAGGCCATTGTTCACTAAGCACTGAACCAAGGTTTCTCAACCCATTTCCATGTGGCATGAGGTCACTTGAAACTTAAGTAATCATATATGGAAGACGAGAGCAGTGTACTTAACCAACCTTTCTACACTGTGGTTTCTACATAAATGCTCACTCTGCTTTAATTGCAAACCCCTTGCTTTAAAACAATTGAGAAATACTAGTTACAGATTTCATTCTTTTTCACTGAGGTTCGTGTTTCTAAAAGTAAGGAGCAGGTTTGGAAAGTCAGCCTGTGCTGTATATGATCTACACTACTCTCCAGTTTAGAATCTGGGAGGCCAGATGTTTACAGAAAGACAACCTCGAATGGGTGGGTGTGCATGTGTCGTGGGTAGATGTGTTTTCAGTAGTGCAAGGAGGCCTTAGAATTTTGTTATAATTCAAACATGGAGAGCTGGCCTTGAAAACCATTAAGAGAAATGTCTATCAGACTTCCTGCAGTTTTAACTTAGAACATAGTAGTATTTCTTTCAAAACCTGAACAGAACAGTTACAGAAATTTATTCATACATTAACCAGAGCAGATTTTCACTGAGTTCTGAAGGAACATAAACATGGAAAGTCATATTTGGCAAGAATTATTATATTAAAAATTTGTACAAGTGACAGCTTACATAGCCAAGATTTGTTAAAAAAGAGTGAACTCTTCTCCAGTGAGGTTCGATTGAGTGTGCAATCTGCAACACTCTAATCACACATACTCTGACAGTCTTGTTATGGTGAAAAGCACTTTACAAATGTTTAATGCTGGAATTTTATAAGGATTGGCTGTTTTCTTGCTTTTTCATCCGTCGTTAATGATTACATGTTGGCACAAGGATACATTGCTAGATTAGATCCACAGCACATTAAAGACTGTTTGTTTTCTCACTCCCCTTCTTTCCAATTAAGTTGGTGAAAAATGTAACTTTAGTATTTTACAGGACAGGGTAAAGGTGTTTCATCTAGGTGATGTCTATATTATAAAAATAAAATAAAAAATATAAATATGTAACACAAACCCAGTGCCTATTGTTAAATAAAATATACAATAAATGCAGACCTTTTAGGAAGATTGGTTTTAGAATATGCTGTTATGATTTAATTATAAAATACTTGAAAACAACCTCGATATTAAGCTAGGGTAACCAGATTTCTCTGCCAATAAAACAGTAAGTGCATAACATTCTGTAATTGGATACATTGATAAAAATGAAGATTACAATTTTATATCAAGTTGCCCATTTAGAAATTCATCAGGGAGTTCTGAAACATTCTTACATTATAGTCCTTTAATATAAAAATATTGCCTTTTTTTATTAGATCCATCAGATTGCACAGTAATGTTTCAAAACTCCATTAAAGCTGACTTTAGTTATTACAGACAGAAAATTCCTGGGAAGTCAAATAATCTCTTCTGGTGATATAAAAATTCCGTTATCAATTTACAATGGAATTTCTGTGTAAATTAACTCCACGTAAGGAAATATATATTTTTAAAACCCATCTGTTCCGCAAGCACGCGTATAGGGGTTGTGAATGTGTGTGTGTACGTGCGTATGTGAACAAACGTGCCAACATACACACACAGAATCTGCACATTTCTGGAAGTTATTTTTAAATTAATAAAAGAAAATGAAATCACAGGAGTGTGTAGCAGGAAAACAGTCTTTCTTTTTAATGACAGGATAAAAAATAAATGCCCATTGGAAAGGAATAGTCAAACAGTCCCAGAAACTATACAATGTAACTTGTTAGATCCAGCAAATAAGATGTCATGTCAATGATCTGATCAAGAATACCTGCCCTGGTCACTCTGCGGATGTTTCTGTCCACTTGTTCACACTGAGGACCAAGATATCCTTTTTTACAGAGGCATTTGTTCGGTCTCACACAGACCCCTCCGTGACGGCATGCTGGCTCACATTTTGCTGGGAGGAAAAAGAGCAATAAAATCACACTCACATTGTGTTATGTCAGAAACAGCACTGCGTATGAGGCTAACAGATAAGTGATGAGTAAGGGAAAGGAGCGAAGGAGGGAGGAAGCCAGTAACAGAATGATCCAAAAGATAACAAAGACAAGGAGAGAAGAGTGTGTTCAGGCCCACAGCAATTCAGGGACCAGAACTCAGCGGAGAAGGGGAGTCATTTCCAGAGAAGCACAGATCACAGGAAACAATTTCAATCTCTTGCAGAACTGACTCTGTTTAAAACAAGTGTTTCAGTTCTTTCAAGTCTCGGCTCCACTAGGACACTGCCAACATCATAAATGGATTACTTGCATAAAATGGTTCTGGTTTATTTTACATATTCAAATTATTTAAATTGATTTAGTGGAATGATTAAAGTACTTTATTGAAATAAAACTTCATGCTAACTCGAAGAATATCTATTTTCATTTATATCACATTACTATTATTATTATTATCTGTTATGATGGATGTACAAAGTAATTTGTTTACCCTCAGATTAAAGCTACTATTACTAGAAGCACTCAGTAAGTTTTGTTATTTGCTAGTTGGAGAAGTTAGACAAATGCAAAGGAAGGAATAAAACAGAATGGACATGACAGAAAAGCAGCAGAGAGAATATATATTGTTAGGCCTCCAAGGAAGCAAAGGGAAGGTATATGATCAGGAATTAGAATATTAGTGCATTTGAACACTGAGTCTCATTTTTCTGTCAACAGAGACACACTGGGTCAATAAAATGTAAGCATTTGTTTTAAATAACATAATTACTCAATTTCTGTTGAGTTTTAATTATGATAGCTCTTTCTTAGATATGTAACCATAGTATAAATCAACCAGGTAATGTTATTATCACTGAAGCAATTTAAGTTTAAAATGTATATTGCATATCTGACTTTCAATGTTGGCTACTTTTTGTCATAAAACCTATAAGGTGGACAAGGTGTGGTTATAATTTTTCTGAAGCAAATAATATGTTTAGGATAAAGAAAAGAAGATGAATTTATGTTTTAAGAATAACATTAAATATTAACTTGGGAATTTTAATTGGCAAGAGATACTTTAATATTTGAAATGGCAGAGATGAAAATTTTTGTTAGTAATATGTATATGCTGGCTGCTCTGCTAAAAATGCACTTTTTTATCCTTATTTCCCCACCCCAGTTTTAATGAGAAATAATTTACATACAGTAGATTTAAAATGTACAGCATAATGCCTTGATTTACAGAGACTGACATGACTACGGCAATAGCTTTAGTTACCATCCATCATCTCATATAAATACAATGAAGAGGAAAAAATAGTTTTCTCCTGAAAAGGCATTTTCACCATCCACATCTTAAACTCTCTGCATCTAAATTTATCTACTTTTCTTACTTCATACCATGTACAATTTAAACACCATTGCACGTAATTGAAGGAGTCTCTAGTGAAAGAGAGTACCTCTGAAGTAAATGTCCTTTGCGTGCTCTGAGCATCTGCGCACCTGGTTGATGGTACACAAGGGAGTGGCAAAAAGGATTTAAAAATCTCATGTGTGCCTCTAGATAATTGTGTTTTCCCCTCTTATTTAATAATGCCCACTGAAGACCCTTGCTTTTAGTGCACTGTAGGCAGAAAGCAGGCAGTAAAGTGAGGGAGGGCATTTATGGGGTGTCTGGAAAATGCTGGCACTTGGAGACGGGTTTTGCAAACACGAAGTCATGGGCTGGTGTGAAATTGCAAACCCAGGACTTGGGAGCCCGTCGAGGTGAGCCAGTTGTGCTGTACTCATTTTTTACTTTTTGAAAAAGAGTCAATTATTCAAATGTCTTTTCTATTTCTCACACACTGATAGACGTAAGTTGTTTACATTAAGGAAACGGGAAAGATTGCATCTACAAGTAAGTTCAGGCGCAGACGGAACATTCATGTTATTGCAAATGGCTAAACATTCAACACGCGATTCTGCAAGGGCATTACGTTCTTGAGTTCCTAAAGACTGTTCCATAACCAGTCGTCCCCGGGGACCACAGAAATACTAACCGAGTCTGCAGAAGTCCCCTTCCCATCCGGGGCTGCAGCAGCATGCCCCCGTCGGGGTGCAGTAGCCGTTGCGACAGAGCCGGGCACACTCGGACGTCAGCGTCTGGGCAGGCTGGGCGGTGGCTCTGCATTCCTCGGGCACGAGAGGTCTGCAGCAAAGGACCACAGTTCAAAGTGCGTTTGGGTCGAATATCAATATTGGAATGAAATCTAGTGACTTTGTGGCTTGCGACACATCTCTTTGCTTTCTAAGCAGACTTTTAAGTGACTCAGAATAGACAACAGACACTGGTAGAGACAGACTAGCCAGTTTTGAACCAAAGAGAACATAGCAAATAATGTAAGAAACTTTATCGTTATCAAAATTCACTGATAAAAATGTAATTATATTATACTGATATTTTGTATTTGGCAGCTAAGAATTCCTAGCAATGACAATTTAAAAAATAAAGATGGATAGATATTTAAGAAACATTTCCCCCAGATGTACAAACATGTTTAGGAATATATCTGAGATACGTTTTATTTGTTACTGGCATGGTTGTAATATCACAGGGCTGACGGCGTTCGTCAAAATGAGCACGTGCAGCCTAAAAAGCTTGGGAATCCATCTATTTCAATTTTACATTTCTTTTCAGACACTTTTTTTAGGCTGATTTTTTTCGAAGGGTATCACACTGTGTGTGTGTGTACTAATGACTCAAAATTTCAACTTTTTAAGCAAAGAATGATACATATATAGATAAATATGTGTGTGTATATATATACATTATCTATGTACACACACACACATTTAAATTTTTTTATTGTCCTGCTATGAAGAAAAAGATTGCTATTGATAGCAAACAGAAACATGTCATCTGTCAAGTAAGAAGTCATAGACTTTCTTTTAATTACTCTCAACTGCCATCATTTCCAGAGGGACCAAGATGCCCTGGAAGACTTTGATGGCTCTTACTGTTTTTGATGTAAGAGGCTGTCTTTCAAGCCGGGTCAGGCTGGAATCATGGTCACAGACTACTCACTCCCTAATCTTTGGGAAGAAGTGTTTAGTGGTGCTCTTATCAGTCCCTGTTACCTGTAGCACAGTGTGCTGAGAAAGCTCTTTTCAGTTAAGGAATGTAAACAGACCCATCATCACCGGTCCAATCGCCATCATTAGGATCGCCAAAGTAGGTGGACTCCTTAAGTACCATAACAAAGAAGGTGGTAATTACAGGTCAAAACCACCGCAACAGGTAAATGATACAGCTTTCTGAGAGAGCGAATAATTGGGCCTTCAGACTCAGTTTTCCTGATGGGCTGTCCTGTTATGCCCCTATGGCACTGTGAGCAGTGACAATAATTTGGGGCCTGACCTCAGGCTGTTTCTACAATGCCTCAAAACCATATTAAAAATATACAGTGACTGCTTTAGCTCTTCTCTCCATTAAGAGTCCTACTCTAAGCCGAAAGTACTGTGTTTTAACTAAACAGGACAATTCAGAAAATTCCCTAAAATCTATTCGACCTCTCATTTAAACCTAGAAATGGTCAACGTTTGTGAAAGGTCCGAAGGCCTTCCGTGGGCTGAGCATACTTTCACTCGGAAAACGTTAACGACTATTTTCCACCTGTTAACTGGGAGGCTTTCCGGAAGTAGCAGCAGGGTGGGAGAAGGTGGGGACCATGTTGAGGAGCTGTGCCAAGCAAAGCGAGGGCATTGGATTTGCCGCCTTCTTCTCCTCCTCCTCGTTGAATAGCCTAAGTCTGCTCTTTCTTCCTCATACAAAAGTCTTACTTTGTGTGGTGAGACGATGGCGATGTTTCTGACCTTCAGAAGGGCCACTGTGCAGGAGCCATAAAGTCCTGCCCCGTGACAGGCATGGTCACTTACTAAGCGGCATTCGGCGCACAGGTGTTGTTCAGATGTTACCAGTAACTAAAATTCTGTCTATCCAGTTCTCCTTGTTAGTCACTCATTTGCCCTCTTTCTGACTCACTCAAGGAAAGAGACCCAGAAGTAGAGCGTGTCAAGGGTGTGCGACGTGTGATGGGGGATGCAAAGCACGCTGGCTCACAGCTCGTACACCCCTCGGCCATATGGTTTGCGCCGGGGCGGATGAATCTGCAGAGGCTCGTGGAGGCGGCGTGCAGAGTGTTGATTCATGCGCGCCGGGGAAGGGAATGAGTGCGTGAGGGTAAGGATCCAGTACTGAGGCGCAGTTCTGCAGGTGGGTACCCAAACCTCGCTTCTCTGTGGAACCTCCATTTAGATGCTTTGACTGTTTTTCACCAAACCTTCACATGTATGGAAACTCAGATTATGGGGGGAATTCTAAGTTGTTTTTTTGTTGTTGTGTTGTGAGTGTGTGTTTGCCTAAGATTTAATAAATGCTTATGTATCGGTGGATGGAATTATTTCATATTTGGGCTTATATAAGGTTGTGTGGCTATCATATATATAGCATGATTCCCTTAAACTTTTATTTAAATACCTGGGAAAATAATGTTTTTCTTCTCTCATGAGGTTGACAACTAACATTCCTCACTTAGCATGTCCAATAAACCCTCTCCCTCTCTTTAAAACTGTTGTTCTATTAGAGATTTTTTAACTGGAAATTCTATAGAACATGGCCCATCTCTCATAGAACTTCACTTCTCCTAAGGGATGACTTATCCTATGATCCTCTTCTCTTCCCAATTGAAATGAAAGGTTTTTGAGGGAAAAAGCTGCCTATTCAAGCCTCTTCAAATCCAGTCATTTACTCGAGCAAGTACTGTGCTGCTCATGGGCATACGATATAAAACAGGGTTCTGATCCTCATGAGACACCATGGAAAAGACAGACGTGTAAACATGAACTGTAATTTAGTGGGATCTTTGTTGTGGTACAGGTGCAAATGAAGTAACACAGGAATACAGACGAGGTGGAGCACGTAGTTTAGGATTGAAGGATGTTATAGAAAGATGACATTTCGCCCATCAGAGTATTTTATCTCCAACTACTTATAGTCATGGGAGCTGGGAAAACACATATAGGCATTCAACAAATGTTTGTTAAATTGAATGGAATGCATATAGTAGAAACTTTCTCAAATACTTTTATCTGGAATATAAACTCCAAGAAGACAAATATTTCCCTTTCTTCTCCTGTGTCTCTCCAGGCCCTAGAAGAGTGGAATAGCACATGGGAGAGGCTTATTAAAAACTTAATGAGATATAGAGAACAGGCCAATGATTGCCAAAGGGAAAGGGTGTGGGGGATGGGAAAATGGTGAAGGAGTACTCCTAAAATGAATCAATAAAGAAATTGAACAGCAATAACAAAACTATTGAGTGAATAAAATTAATAAGACTGTAGAATTTTAAAAGGGTGTTTGTTTCTTTTCTATGCTATTGAGGAATATGTGGACTATTTAGGGGAGGGATATCACTGAAACCTAATTGCTATACTTTTATATCAAGCATAAAACTAAAAACACGTGGTGTATTTATATTGCCGAAATTAACTGAAGTCTTACAAAATTCTAAGGTGTGGTTAAATTCATTTTAAAGGGAGCATTTTTACACTACAATCAGTAAATAAATAGCAGGCTGAGAACTAAGCATGACATAAAGTGATATGATTGTTTTTGCCTCTATCTGGGAAGTAAGTCAATGTATTAAAATTCATTTTTCTGGTATCATATTTGGTAAAGTGTTACAAAGACAAAGATTTTTGATGAGCCCATCTATCCTCCTCTGCTCACACTTTGTTTTTGTGACATTCCTTCCTTCCATTGAAAAGAACAGGGTTCCTTTACATGGAATGAGGAAAAAAGTAAATACAGCAAGTATATCTGAATTTTGTTACTATTGTCACTTTAAAAAACCCATCACATGTATACATAATTACTACATATACACACCTAGATGAGATCTAAATAAAAATTTAGATTTTTTTTAGTCTGGATACTTTTCTTTAGATGTTCACTAAATTCTTGCTTATGTTGACATCTTTTCAGCATCAGTTTACTCATGAGGAGTAGAATTTTGGATTCCAATGAATTTACAGCATGTTTTGTGAATACATGTTGCCCTAGTGTAATAGCTAGTAAAATGATAATACATTATTGCAAATTCAATTTGGCTGTAAAGAATGTTATACGTTGATAATACAATTGTATTCCAGGAAGGAGAACAGAGAAAATGAAATCTATTTCTGTGTTGTACTGCAGAATTGCTGTCAATATCACCGGTATTGTGATGAGACCATGCAATATTGGTCTCACTGGGACTTCATGGCAGAATAGACAGCAACACACATTTCCTAACAGTATTTTTAAAGTACTGTTTGAGGTATACCAAAATATTGAATGTTTTATGAGCTACTCCTTTCATTTCATTCATAAGGAATGCCTTGACATTATATGTGGTCTGCCGAAATACTATTTTATATATGTCCTGAGTAACCTGAAATTGGAGTAAAGGGAAAGATAACAAATTCAAAAATAACTGAATTTTTATATATTATGTATTGTATTACATTTTTTTATTCATACAGTACATTTTGAGAATTCTAATTTAGGCTGGGGTAAAGCCAATGCTCTATCTTATTTCCAGATAGTGTCTTTACTACATTTCTCTACTCTGAAATGTGCTAAAAACTCTAGCTGGCCTTGGCTGTTTTCTCCGTGATGATGTCCTCTTCAATTTGATGTCTTTAATTTAAATACTGAGCATACACTCACTCATGTTGATTGGCTTAAATATCTGGGCAGTTCACGACTAAGTGGGTGCTAAACTCAAAGTGGGCAGAAGTGTGGCGACGTAGTGAAGTGAGCCATGGGTTTGGCTGCCTAGCGTTAAATAATATTATCAGAATTTTTACAAATATCCACTAAATTTTGTTCTACAGTGAAAGATACAACCATAATAAATGCAAATAATGAAGCCTCTTACACTTTTCAGTAATTTCATATTCAAATTTATGCTCATGAGACAGGGCCAATCTTGTTATTCCCAAATTTAAAGGGTCTGAACATGTACAAAGAGATTAAATGGGTGTCACACAGCTGGTTGCAGATAGTCTGGAACTCTTTCCTAGTCTAGCATTCTTTCCACTCACCTGGTCCCCTTTCTTTAGGGAAAAGGGACCAAGGTGCCCACATTTCGGGCCCTATTGATCTCACAATTCAGACACCGCTACCACAATATACAGGTTTCTAAAAGGGTGTGTGGATCTCCTTCATTCAACTTTGTCAGGTTAACTCAATCTATGTATTTCTATGGGAAAATTAGGAAGTGAAAAGGTATGTATTTCCTTAAGGGGAAAACCTAGGAGAAATGATTAATGAACCTAGATAATAACGTCATCTGCTTTTAGAAAAAAAGCCCAAGTCCAATTTTATTAAATTGCCTTTTGTTTGTTGTACAGGGTCTGACAGAAGTAATGCATGGACTTGAGTTATGATTTTAACCCAAAATCATAACCATACATGCTTATGATTTTATAGTAAAAGATTGGGTATAGATTACCAACTCATCAAAAGTGTGTTACTTCTGCCGTGTAGCATATTTGCAATGTTCTAAATTCAAGAACTGATCTACTATCATTGTTAGTGGTGAATATATGCAGAAAAATAGGCCTTTCCGCTTAAATTCATTGTACATGTTCCTGAAAAATCTTGTATTCTACAAAATCACATACTCAATGATAGGACTTACAGGACAAATAGGGTTGGGGCAGACCCTGAAGCTCTTGCAACTTTATATTACTAAAGCATTAACAACAACAAAACTTGGTACCTTAGGAAAGAGTTTGGGTAATCCAGTGAGCAGCTAGCCAGTAGCTGGCGGCTGCCTCAGGGAACTTTAGACTAAACACTCAAAAACAAAATGGCGATGGAAATGAAGCCTTGAACTCCGGAGGAAGTACAACCAACTGGGAGCCTGCAGGGCTGGAGGGATGCCTCTTGGCGGAGGGAAACCTAGCACAGGCACTTATTTTTCATTTTAACACTCAGCTGAGAAGACTCTTTCCAGGGCTTGTTCCTTTTCTTACAATTTTTGCTGTACTTATTTGAAAAGATACATAGCTTCCATGTTGTGCAGCCATCATTCTCTTTTATATGCGAGCTGGTCAGTATTCAAGAAAATCACACTGCAGCAGAACCCATCCCAGTACACATAGCCTTCTGGAATATTAACTCAGCAGCACATAATGTACAAGGTTCTGGCACATCTTTTTTTTGTCCCAAAGTGTTCTCTCAGGTAATGCTATTCATGTTTTTGATAAGTGTGCAATCTCCCACTTTAGGTAAAAGTAAGCTCTTTAGAAGATGTGACTAAGTTCTCATTTATATTCTCCCTCTATAGTACATAATACAATATCTTGAACATAGGAGACATGCAAAGGATACCTGAAGGCCGATTAAGTCTTCTGATTTAACCTTAGAGTATAATTGTACTTAACTTCGATATGACAAATAAAAACTCAGAAACTAGGGTACCATAAGAAGCCAATGATGTCACTTCCTAATATAAAGAAATACATTCTGTTCAGAATTTTTATGGCCAAAATCAAAATTTAAACTTATAAACCATAATGGATAAAAATGATAGACATTAAATAAGAAATGCCTGTAATTGGGAAAATGGGCATTTAAATAACACTTGGATTACAACATAATTTAAAAATTAAAGTATTTTCTTTTAGAAATCATCTAAAAAATTTCTTTTTCCCACTTACAAAGCTGTAGATCTACCAGTGTTTTAATTTTATATTATAGGAAGGCAGAAGTTTTAAATATCACTAAATGCTTTCAGTGAGAATTGAAAATTTGAAACAAGCTCTGTTCTTCAAAAGAACACAGAAATGTCACTTTAAATTCTCTTTGAAGACTATTGAGTTGGCAAATCCCAAAATTTTAATGATACGCTTTTTGATTCATTTGTCAGTGTTGATAAAAACAAGTCATTTAAGGAAGAGATTTTTTTAACTCAACTAAAATAATAAAATGAATTAGTAAAAAGAAAATGATGCTAAGATGCAGTTTTTTGTAAAAAATATACTTTCCTCTAGAAAACATCTTTTTACACATTTATGTGGCTGTTGTATGCAATCAAATCTGCCTTTATCTCACATACTGCCATATCTGATGATACATTGCCTTGCAATGAAAGTATAAACTATTCAGAAGGCCTAATGCTATTGGATCGCCATCATTGTCCCCTGGGGAGAAGAAACACGGGGATTAAAAAGAAATACTTTTAAGAGTTTTCTAATTCTTTACTATTTATATTCTCCATTGTATGTCTTTTTAACTAATGCCATTTGTAAGTGGTCACAGCATTCTGTACAATAACTCTAGGAAATGGTATTCCAACATTCAAAATTGATAGTTAAAGACTATAATTAGTACAAAAGAGAAAATTCCTTTGAATGCTGTGGTCATATGTCACATCCCCAGGAAATAGATGTACATATAAGAAAACTTATATAAGCATTTAAGAATAACACGGTCATTTAGATGAAAATGTTTGGTAAGCTATTATATCATATTTATTATTTATTTTGAAATCGATGATGGCTCCACATAGCACTGTATGGATAACTTGAGTATGTTTGTGTGTGTGTACATACATAGATATGTGCAAATCTTGGTAAAGTATGAATAAAATTCCAGTTATGCTTAGGCCATTAGCATATATTAGGTATGCATGCTCATGCATTCATTGGATGTCTTGACTTTGACCTCATCCCTTCTTTTGTAATATGTCTTTAAAATTTCGGGTGCTGTCTGGCAGCTTAGAAAGGATTTGTTAGTTAAAAAGGTATTGTGCACCACAACAGAAAATACAGTACATTAAGAATAAAACATAAGCTGGTGCATATGTATACATCCATTTTTAGTTATTGGATAAGTCAAAAAATAATAATAGCAAAGACATGGAACATGCTTCCTTGTCTTGTAGACTTCAAATCCACCATGCTGAATGGATTTTTATAGGGCATATACTTGTTCATGACCTCTAGTGTTAAGAAATTCTGTCATGTTTGAAAACTAGTCCCTGGTGGAGCCTGTGTCCCTGTTAATAGCTGAAAGGTCAATGGAGCTGCTAAACAGTTTGTATTACTGTCAGGGTGGCCATGAAAACACCGCCTGCAGCAACAGGAGTTGGCAGCTGGGTCAACAGGCGCTGTGGGGATTTATCAACCTAGGGGGCCACTTGCATAAAACTTTGACTGATGAATTGGGAGTAGACTGGCTTATTGGGTTAAAGCCTCTCTATTATGCATGACTTTCTTTCGGGTGGCAGAGTTGCCAGCCGGCTCCCTGAGCTAGATGCGAAGGATAAACAGAACCGATTTCCTCTTATGAAGTGATTTTATTTTTTTTTTTAAAAAGCAAGCACTCTTCAGCATCAAGTATAAAAAGGACTAGGATGCAGGTATTAAAAACAAACACATACACAAAGGATCGTAAGTGGGGTGATCAAGGGGGGGACCATGGAGGAGCAGTTTTGATATTGGTCACACAGGGGTTTGGGGTACAACATTTCTGTAAGATGACCTCTCAAGCCTGGAATTTGCGCCGTTCATTTATAGACCTCTCAAGGGAATGCTCTGTATGACGTGGTTGGGTAACAGATAATACAGTAAGACTGAATACACAGTAATTAAATCGACATGATTAGGAATAATTTTGTTTTACAAATTCCTGGAGACATAACCTGGAAACATTTCAAAAAATTTTTTTTCAGAAAGGTTATTTGGATTAAGTTAATCTGAAACAAAAATGAAAGAATCTCTGTCACAAGTGTGAAAAAATTTGTGTTCTGTAACAATAAAGTTTTGGAAAGTTAATAACTCTGTTAGCATTCTTCAGTTTCTATTCCCAGGAGCATTTGTTTGATTCTGAAAAGATTTAATAAAAAGCAGGAATCCAAGGTATGTCTTGGACACTTGAAAACTAGGTGTGAAGAGCTCTTTAAAGCTCCATGGACACCGTTACTCCAATTTTGAAACTGAGAAACCTTAAAAGTTGAGAGAGCACCTGAAAATAATTCTTGAATACAAGGGATGAACAACAACAATACCCAAGAATGTGTTTTAAATATATTATTTAATTATCTTTGTAGCACTCTGCAGAAAGGAGGCGGGGCAGGATGATGGACAGGCAGAGGGATGTGCTTTGGTGAAATAACTGAGTGCAGGGCCCTGCATTGAGGAGTCAGAGACTTGACCGGACAGACTCGCTCCCAGCCTTGACTAGCCTACACAGCACCACCGAGTGAAACTAAAATGATGGCCCAATTCTTGTGCTCAGTGGTTTGGAAGCTATATTCTGGAACTGCTGGCTGAAGGCTGTCCCCTGAGAGGCCACGCACAACCAGTATTAGAGACTTGAGGGGAGCCAGTGAGTTGGCCCAGCAAAGGGGTGAATGGTATTGACTTGATTGTAACTTCCCTCCACCAGGAGGCGTGGCTGACGCTTCCACTCCGGACGTACTCCTGAGGCGTGTGCACTGTTCTAACATGGAGGCAGAAGTCATCCCTTTTCTGCTTTTGCCTTTTAAATAACACCTGAGTTCTAGTTAAGCCTTGGAGAAACCTGGTTGCCTCTTACTGAATTTTCTTTTTCATTATAAATAATGGCATTTGACTTTTATTACAGGTGTCTTGCCATCTTTTTTTGGGAAGGATGCCCACTGGAAATGTTTGTGTACGTATAGCCTTAGACCCAATGGTCCTTATAGACTGAGACGAACCTCGGCTGCTTTTGCCAAAGTGACTTAAATGACTTAAGACTATTGCATATGGTTTCTAAACTCCTTCATCTTTCTTAAAGGTGTGTGTGTGTGTGTGTGCAAGGAAAAGTAAAAAAACAACAACACATAAATCCTGTGGTGAATAAGAAGGTAACTTCTATGATATCTAATAGAGAATATAAAAATTTCATTATTTGTTCTTGTTCTATTCTTCAGGGCCAGGAGTCAATTGTTGTTGGAAAGTTATTCTGAAAACAATTATTCTAACAAATCTGGGTTTCTCCACAAGAATACAATTAACCTAAAATTTTGATTTTGAGTTAGATTTCTGATATAACAAGAAATGTCCATATATTTTTTCAGTTGATGAGCCTCTTTTTTCAATTTTTCCCTCAAAAGTTTTAGAAAAATAGTTTTTTTGCTTTGTGGCAGACATCCTGAACACTGAGAGGCTAGTAATTAGCTTGTGTTTCCAAAATAATCCTGCTCACATACACGAAAGTATCTACTTATATAGAAATTCAACTAATCTAGGGAGAAATCCTATAATAATAAACACTGGCATCCAAATCAAAACAGCATGAGACTCCCAACAAATGTTTATGAAAACATGTGTTTTCTTAAAGTCAGTTTAATTTTGAAATTTATGCCTATGCCTATGTACAAGGACAATGTCTATGGGACTCTGTTACTCCCCCCACCTCCTGAAAACCAAACACAGATCTTAACCCTGGCCCCACACATGACACAACTCACCAGAAACAGGCACCATAATGAGAAGTCAGGCCTTTCAGGTATGTCAGTCTGAGACCACCCTACTAGAGGAGGCCCTAAGATCACAAAGCCAAGGTCCCTTATGGCAACCCTGGTAATTAGACACTAATAATGGGTTGAAGGTGTAAAATTCACCTCAGTGCACCACCAACAGACTAAACAATCCAGATGAGGAGAGAAAGATTTTTGTGAGAAGGGAGAAGTAATTATAATACTACCAGGAAGCTTGCAAAAGCACAGCACTGACAAACATAATGGAATAACAATGACTATTTTGAAACTAATGGCATTAGATCTGAGTGAAATCCCTAGACCTCATTATGAATCATTAGAATGCTGCTAGTTTATGAGTTAACATCAGTTTGGTTTTTTTTTTCCTTATTATTGCCAACTTCAACAATCACCAAAGTGTCTGATAAATATTTTTTTCATTCGTTACTTTGCTTTTCATAAAGAGAATACTGGTTTCACACTCAAGGAGGAAAAGAACCCCTATAGTGTGTAGATAGGTACTTCTGTTATTGTGAAAGAAAATGTAGACTGTTAAATAGAAAAAGAATGCTATCATTGTGAGGTAGATGAGTATCCAGCCATATAATATGAAAAACAGAGGCATTTATAGCTGAATTTTTTTTCCAGACAGCCCTTGTATGTGATACTGTGGAGAGACCATTTAGAATTGATTCTTCTTCTTTTTTTTTTTTTTTTTGCTTTACAGTACCAATGTCAACCTTTATTTTTTTCAGAAAAGATAGTGTTTTAAGTATGTTAAAAGAACACGAATTTCCATTTTGTTAGTGACTTTTTCAGAAAAACACACAAAAATTACAACTTGCAAATAATATTTTTGAAATGGAGCTAAATTATTATATTTAGTAAATCTTTCTGATGACTAGAACTTATTCTTCTAAAAAGAGTTGAAATTTGGGAATTTAAATTTGCAGAAGGGCTTATGAGGATAAGTTAGCATAGAAAGAATTTGAAATTTACAGCATGGTGTGGCTAGAGTCTGACAGCTACTAGTGTTCAACAATATATCTGTGAGAATGCTTAGGTCCTGTCACAGTTGTTTCTAAACTTACGACTAATAACTATTTGACAGTATATAATTTTATCAGCTTCTGATAGTCCTATTTTATTCATGAAATCAACCATTAACTAATTACGATTCAAGATCATTTGAACATTGTGTACATTGAAGTTGTGATGACTGGGTGGAGAGGGGAAGGGGTGGGAAAAAATGGCTTTAAAGGATGAAAATATTCAGATCTTCTTTTGCCGAAGTAAGTAACAAAATGCTTTTTCAGCTTTCATTTGTTTAGTCACAGAAGCCTGCATGAGACCTATGAGCTTCCACAGTTTTGAAATGAGGCTCAGATGTTGAACTGCCAAAATAATATTCTAATTACCTAACGAAAAACATATTAAGCAGCTGTAATGTCTGCCAGTAAGTTTGTAGTTTTTGTTTTGTTTTTTTTTAAAGAAAAGGAGGGTTTATTGTTTCTAGCATGAGAGCCAAAGCCACTTCCTCACACATCCGGGTCCTACTCTATTGTTTAACTGAGGACTTTGATTCCACAAATATAATGCTACTCTGATGACAGCAAGAATGGCATGAATGTGTGATCAAAATAAGGCACAGAACTAAAGTGAGCATATCCCGTCTAGCCCTCATACACTGGAGATGAGGGTCCTGTCAGGACAGCACTTAGCTTATGGACAGGGCGGAAGCATTCATCTTTCTTGATTGCTAATTGCAGTGTGTCTGTCAATTATTTGAATGCACTAAAATAACGTGGAGAAGAATATTTCTTGACTTAAAGGAATGTAAAAAAACAAACAAACCAAAAACCCACTCACCTTTTGGGATCTACAATTTTGTAGAGTTTTCCATTGTGAGTCTGGGTCATACTTTTACTACTTGATAGAATGTAAACTTCGCCTACGAAGAGAGAAATACAGTCAGTTAATTCACAGCACTACAAGGCCTTACTTCCTATTGCTTAGCAGGTAATTTATCTATACAGTACATGTATTTGTATATGCATGTATGTGTGTATATACATATCTGTGTGTCTATGTGTGTGTATGTATATCCACACATATGTACCCTCATGTGCCTAAAGATGATGAGTTTTGCACATCTACTTCACAGTGCTTCCAGATTCTACTCACTTCTCTCCACATCCCACTCCAGTGCAAGCAGATATTATTAACCTCTCACCTGGCTTATGGCAACCATCTCCTAACTGATCTCCCAAGAAGGATCTTTGTCCTTCTAGGTTTCTTCCCAACATACCAGCCACAGTGATTCTTTTAAAGCAAGTTAGATACTATAAATTGGATCACTCTCTTTTGTTTCAATACCCTCCAAGAGCTTCTAATCTCAGAGCAAAGGTTAAGTCCCCACTGTGGCTTGTACTGTCCCTCCTTATTGCTCTGACCTTACCCACCATGTTTTGGCCCTTGGTTCACTCATTTCTAGCCTCACTGGCCTCGTGGCTGTGAACACGTGAGGCTGGTTCCTGGCCTAGGCTTCTGCCTCAGGCCCACGCTGTGCCAGCCTCCTATCACTCAGTCCTCATCTCAGCTGTTGTCCTAGGTTCTGTCTCAGGTTCCTGCCTTTCAGTAGGTCTTCCCTAGGTTCATATCTTCCCTTCCTTCACGTCTGTAATTGATACCATCTTTCTTGACACTACCATTTAAAATTGCGCGTGTCCCAACCCCTAGCAATTTCTATCCCTCTTCACAACTGGATTTTCCCCCTAAACACTTATTACCAGTTGATATACAGCTTTTTTAAAAAATTATTTTTATTGTCTTCCTTTAGAATATAAATTTCATGACAACAGTATAGATGTCTGTCTCTTTACTTGCTGCCACATCCCCAACACTGAGAACTGAGTTTTGCATAGAATAGATGTTCAGTAAATATTTGTAGAATAAGTGCTGAAAGGCACGTTTTACCTTGATTTATTTTACTCAAAACTGAAAGGTTTGATTACCATATTGTTACCATTAATTGGTCATTTGAAGCCAGATGGAATTGGGGTACTCATTTTTAATTTTTAACCTTTTAGAGCAAAATATACTAAAATAAATACGTGGGGAGGGAGAGAGAGAGAGAAAGAGCCTGATGCTCAGTCCCAATGCTGCCTCTCTGATTTTTGGTGCTAGGCTGTCTGTGTTCACAATGATGATGAAATACACCAGGTGGAGGCCTCTTTGAGGAGAGAACCACTCTTTGTTTTTTACCACTACTGCAAAATAATTCAGTGTTTAGAGTGGTTCACACAAACAAGGAATTAAAAACTGTATTTATGATTACATGTTAATGGGGCTTTAACCCTCCCAGACCGCTGTACCTAGTTTTCGGTACTTTGCCTCGTACATGAAAACAATGTTTCCAAGTTCCATCTTAGTCTAACCACTTGTTTGCATGGAACTAACATTTTTCTATATCATGTTGGTTTTTTCTCTTTAATGCTCAGGAGCCCAGGTATAAGGGACAGTTAGGTTCAGGGCCTCAGGTCTGGTAGGGTTAGAATATGTTAGGGCTGTCTGAAAAAAATCCAGCCATAAACGCATCTAAGTGAAAAATTGATATTATTTTATCAAATACTTTATGTAGTTTATCTCATTTGATCCTTTCAACAAACCTATCCTGATTTTATAGTTAAAAAACACACATAGGAAAAGCAGACTCTTAGCACTTTTTATTTCAAAAATGCAAAAACTTACTATTGTCATATGGCTCTTAATTAAATCAAGTTTCACATTAAAGCATAATTCGGTGAAACTATTATTTATTTTTAATAATGAAGTTTACGTGATGTGGTAACTTTTGGGTAGTAAGTCTGTGTATGCTTCATTTGTTGGTTCTGCTCCCTGCATTAAGTATAGATAGACATTTGGCTATTTTCACCAATGGTGGTGATGCAGTAGGATGACTGGCGGTGAATCATTCGTACTAAGGTCTGCGGAAATCTAAGTGATTCAGTCCTTAAATCTGCACATGCATCTCTAATTCTGCCACAAACAATTTAATCCTAATTTGTATTTTCAAATCAGAGTTTGCCGGTGACATTTAGATCACACCATAGAGGATTTAAGTGAGAAAGAGTATCTGTTTCCTGTGAGTAGGGTAGGAGAATATCGAGGGAAAATTAATTGTAAAATGCTTTGGATAGTGGAACAAGGAAAGGACACACTGGATTTCTCTTCTTTGAGTCATTATATTCCCATGGCTCTGACATGTATATATGATGTGTTTCCACAATTTTTGTCTGCGTGCCTTGTTAATACAAGTAAATGGCATGGAGCTGTTGCTGATGAATTTTCCATTGGATACAGGAAAACCAGATCGTCACTTTTAGAGAAATACTCTGATTTAGATGGGAAACACAACTCCTCTTTCTTAATAGCAAGAAATTCATCTCGGAGGCTGAAGGAGCATAGCTAGTGACTGTGTGCATATTGTTCTTTAAAGGGAGTCATTATGAAAATGATATTTATCTCTGAAATTTGAAATTAGTAGCATTTCCACTCTTGGATTCATTCCAATTTCAATGTCTTCTTGCTTGTCAAGCTGCATACATTTTGATAACATACCAACAAATGAATTGTATGTTATCATCAATAAGAAAGTAATTTCCATTCTGCTGGAAGGCAGATCTAAAACCTCAGGTTATCTTGCCCAAATTTCATGCCCCATTGGGGAAAAAAATAATTTTAAAAAAACCTTAAAATTTTTGGAAATAGAGGATAATGTGAAATTCAGATTGGAACAAATTTTTTATTTATTCCAAGAAACATGGAAAAGTAGAAAGGTTTTCAGTAGAAAACATGAACAAATGACTCAGATGCATCAAAAATATCAGTGGACATTTAAAAACTTCCCTCTCTTCAGGAGTCAAAGATTGTCTTTTGTTCCTGCCTCCCATTTTCCTGCTTTAGTTACTTTCATATTTCTGGAGTGGAAATAACATGTAAGAACTCCCCGCGCTCCAGAGAAAGGTTATTGGAAGAGAATATGTAACGACCATCTCAAATCTCTACAGGTCATCTTTCTGTAGGTTACGTTTCCAACACACAGAGGATGAGATGGTGACATTCACTCAGATCAGAACAAAGCCTCTTGGGCAAGGGAGTGAGGATGGTACTTAATAGAAGTAGTTTGCACTGTACCTAATTCGTCCTCTCCGAATCCCAATATGTGGCCTGAAAAGTAACCTCTACAGGAGCCACCATTGCTGAGACAGAGTGGTTTTTCTTGCCATTGCTTGGTCACAGGACTTTGCTGGAGAGTTAGGAAATTCCTGCAACACAAACATACCACAAACCAATGATGAAAACATGCCTTTGCTGAATAAAGCACCATCGGGTGTTTCAAATAAAACTCAATGAATAATTGTTGTGCCATAGACCTGGCTTCTAAAGGGAAAGATGTTATAGCCCATAATGTATGCATATACTGTGCAATTCCCACGTGGGCAGAACATATGTAAAGATGAGATTTTGTTTGGCGGGCGGGGGGGGGGGGGCACTAAAAGTACCCGAGTGTGAGAAAAGCCCTCCCCTTCATCCAGAGAATGATACTTCCTCTCCAGGACTAGACTCCATGCTGTGCTATTAATCAAAGAGAGGGACGGGGGAGGATCGCGGGGTCAGTACACTTTTCTAGCTCCTTGTAGGGAGCAAGCATATCAGCTCTGCCATATGCCTGAATGCCATCGCCTTGGGAAACAAGATTCTTAATTTGGGTTTCATCACAGAGTGTTTTGGAATCATCCACAAGGTGACCTCTAAACTTCAGGCTAAAATTTAATTTTGTAGTATTCCTACCAACAGCGACAAATTAACCAGCCAGATGTCCTGAAAATCTGGCAAAAGCAAAAATTCTCAGCCTTCCAAGGTAATTTTTCAAATATTTAAAAACTCATGTAAAACAGCAGTTTTCAAGTTACTCATTCTTACGGTAAATTTGTGTTAAGGATGAAGGCAGGAGCCTAAATAATATGAAAAGTTCTTCTGAAGACTTTAAAAAAAACATTTTATGAACTCGATCAAGTCTGTTTGAAAAGAATCTATTAGGAAGTTCTTTAATTAAACCACCATTCATAGTGGAACTAAAAGTAAATATCTATGTGTGTCCCAAACCTGACCCCCAAAGGGAGACAATCATTTGAATATTTTATGCAGTTTGCCCACTAGTCAATGGATTCTGTCATTTGATACATTAAATTCTGGTATCAGGAAACCTACCCATTCCGGTCTCCAAACACGTAGCTTCCATACAGCCTCTCAGACTGGCAGCCTCGGTAAACAAATCCACCCACCAAAGGCCCATTACTGAATGGTTTGAATTCTAAAAGTGATGGCTCACTTTCTGGAAAGAAACAGACATAGCATTAGATCAAATGAAACCTATTTTCAGAAAGTAAAAGTGATGTAGGCCAAGCAACAATTATTACAGTAATTTACTTTAACTCTGGAGTGTGTTCTATGATGCACAAGATAGGTCCTTGTTATACATATTTAGTGCAAATAATTACTCCTTTTGGTTAAATTGTGTAAATATAGAGGGCTTATACAGCTTGATGAAAGTGGAATACTCCGAAATGTTAATTTTCAATGAAATTAGAATCTGGATATTTTGCAAATCATGGTGATTTACTTTAGAACCAAAACACTTTAAAAATAAATTTTTTACCATTGAAATTTTTGTACAAATGCTTTTGCATGTATTTAGTAAATTGAGTCATAACTCTGTCAGGGTATATAAAATGTTTAAAAGTTCACACTTTAGTGAAAATAAAAGTATAGTACATAAAAGATCTTTAGAACCTTATTTGTACATTTAAAACTGCACTTGTAGATTTAAAAATTATCAGTCAACTAATATTTTCATTTAAAATATTTTAATAGTTTTGTTTACAGAGTTGTATGGTTAACAAAGTCTATTGCAGTCATGCCTTTTGAATCATGTGTATAGACATGTATCTCAGTCTTTCCATGAACGTCGTTATACGCTTGAACACACATATGCTAATTGAGATGGAAACGTTCTCAAGCCTGTTGCAAAGTAGTCTGAAAATTACGTATCACGTATTAAGTACATTGCATGCTTAATGTCAAATAAATCACTATCAATGGGCAGGATTTTAGGCAAAAGCTTTTGAGGAAGGATAGTAATTTTAAACTCCTCCCCCATTCCCCATGTGATTATGGTGACTATGACATTATAAAAAGGAAAAAAGATAGGTTTTAAGTAACCAGTACACTGAGCAAAATCGAACGTCTGAGGTCATTAACTCAGGCGTCAGGCTGCCTGGATTCAAATCCAGGCCCTACTACTTTATGTTGTGTGCTAATTAACCTTCTCGTGCCTCAGTTTCCTCATCTGGACAATGTGGTCAGTGATGGTGCCTATCACATAGGGGTTGCTCTATGAATGGAATGAAGTTTAAAAAGTGCTTACTACCAGGGCTGGCGTGGAGTGAGCACTGTGAATGTGGGTTTTTTTTTTCCTCTTTCAGTTTTATTGAGGTATACTCAACAAAATTATTAGACATTTAAAGTGTACATCAAGGTTATTTGATACACACATACATTGTGAAAGGATTCTGTGGATGTCTCTTTAATACATAAATGTAGAACTGCCAATATGGTAACCAGTTCTAGCTGAACCTCAGTGTGCTTGTAGAATTAATTTAATCTACAAATATGGCTGGAATTCCATCATGCTAGTGACTCATAAAATTTTTTTTCAAACCACATTATTCTTTGGTTTGGCTTTTATAAGATGCATACGCATACATGGATACCTGAAAAAAAATAAAGTAAAATAACTGAATACCGCATGAACTAACACAGCTGCTTCATTCCTGGCACTAAATAAATATCTGTATTGAATGAGTAAATAGAAGAAGCAATCAAGTTAATAATCTTAATGTTCCCTGAATCATCATAATATTTGATATATTGCTTCCTCCAAAAGGAGTAAATACTAAAACACTGAAAAATGTTAAGTATCTTTAACTTCATTATTATCCAACTTTATATTTTATATGTATCTCTAAATACTCTAGTAATCATATTATTAAAGATAATGTCTAAACATCCTAGTTCCATGACTTGAGTAAATAACATCTTTTTATGAGGTTATTACTTTATTTTTGCTAAAATAAACACATTAAACATTACATTCTTATTGGAAACACTTACAATTTCACTAATTGCTAAGACTAGCATGTTGGGTATTGAGAAATTTCTTACCTTTAACACTTGTTTTTTTCCCTCTGTATCTAAGATGTTAAGACAAGTTCTCCCTTATATATTAAATAAATAGAAGTTATTCATCTTGAGTCTCAGATGAGCAAAATATAAACTGCTAACTTTTGAAGGTCCATTAAGTTTTTTGGACCTACAGAGCACCATTCAATCCCTGGGAAAGGTAATTACCCAAATGGAACCCAGAGGGCTTGTAAGAGTCACTGGACCTTTAAAGAAGCCAGCGATTTACTCCCTTACCACCTTAGGCCCAGGTCATTATGCTTTCCCAATGCTCATTTTGCAGGAATCCTTTCCTCTTCAATTAATCTATGAAAATAAAACCCAAACTAAAGCAAAATCAACAAATTCTGCTCTACTTACCGTAATCTTTCCCCTTTATTATCTGTAGGATTCTGGCGGATGATCTGTTCTTTCCATTGGAGTCTGAACAAAGTATTGTTAAATTGATGTTTCTATCAGTGGGGTGTCGATCCACAGCACATCTGCATAACAAAAGGGGGACCCATGAATTCCTACATGCCTGTCTTCCCAGCTCAGACTAGAGAGTTCTGACATAGGAACCCTTTGTGGGCTGACAGCGATCCTGTGGGCTATTTAGTTTGGACCCTCTAGAGAAGGCTGAAGGAAACATCCTGATGTGTTTACTCTGCTGAGGTTTAATGCTCTCTGGAGAATATTTCTTAATTTTTCTTGGTATTTCCCCCCACTACGAAAGTGCACACTGACTTCAAACACTTGTTAGTCTGTTGTTAAGGACTACCAGGTGTATAATATACTGGTAAAGTATAATAAGAATCAGCAGCATCAAACCCACATCTGCAACACACATATAAAACTGGTTATATTATCAGCTTTCTGCATCTTACATGGAGTCACTACATTCTGAAGCTCAGGCTGCACTCACAAAGGAACGTGTGCACTCCAATTTAGGGAACAAAATATGAGGTTGGACAATTAATTTCACAAACTCACCCTAGAAAAAGTGCCACACACCTCACTGCTGAGTATCACTCCAGTCACCTTTGAAGCACTCCCCTTGGGAAGCCATGCACCCATGCCAGTGCCCAGTCCACCCTTCAAAGCAGTTTGAGAACTCTTTTTCTGGAGTGGCCATCAGAGCTGTCGTCGTCCCCAAAATCTGACAATTAAGTTTGCAGACTTGCCACCGTGCGCTTACATTGGCAGCACCTAAGTGCATGCCGACAAGTTTGCCAACTTAATTGTCATGTTTTGGGGACGATGACAGCTCTGATGGCCATTCCAGAAAAAGAGTTCTCAAACTGCTTTGAAGGGTGGACTGGGCACTGGCATGGCTTCCCAAGGGGAGTGCTTCAAAGGTGACTGGAGTGATATTCAGCAGTGAGGTATGTAGCACTTTTTCTAGGATGAATTTGAGAAATTATCTGTCTGATCTTGTAAAGTTGCTGGTCCCACAACCACTGAAGTCTTTTCTGCTGACTCTGACTTCATGTTTTGGGGCCAGAATTTTTCTGAGACTGACTGTAAACTCCATGAGGACAGGAGCCATTTCCAACTTCTTTATCTCTGTATTTCTGTTACCTGCTTCAAACCCGGGAATATAAAAGGGTCTCACTATTTGTTGAATGTTTTGTCAATGAGGGACTGAGCATTAGAGGTTTGGGTTGGGGGAAGATAAAGTTGAATAATAAAATTTTGAAGTTCCCACAAAGGTGGAAAACAGTGTTGCATTGGTTTTAGGTTTTTCAAACTTGGCATTATTGACTCTTTGGGCTAGATCAATCTTTGAGTGGGTGGGGGGTGCTGTCCTGAGTATTGTAGGGTGGTTAGCAGCACCTCTGGCTTCTACCCTCTCGATGTCAGTAGCAGGTTCCCTCCCCCCCACCCCCCCAAGTTGTGGAAACCAAAAATGTCTCTGGACATTGTCAAATCATCCCATTAAGAATCACTGTTTTAGGCCAAAAAAAAAAAAAAATTACATTAATGACTTAAAAACAAAACCAAACCCTTGGGGCAATGTAATGAATTATGAAATGAAATAGTCTGAGAGTAGGTCTGGGTCACAAGAAACATGCGTGTCCTGTGTGTCGATTACTACAATAACAACAACAACACAAAACCCGTCGCCTCCAGACGACCCCATTCTAACAGGCCAACTCCGAGCCCAGCCTGAAGATGGTTCGTTGTTCTGTGACAGCGGTCCCTTCATTGTCCTCTGGAAGTCAGTGACTCACAGAGCACAAGGCCTGGCAGGGATCGTGACACACACGGGCTGGGCCAGGAGGTGGAACTAGGTCCACACAGGGTGAGAAACATTTTCTGGGTTGCCTTTCTTCTTTAGATGAAGAAAGCAGGACAAAACAAAACACACACAAAAAACAAAACAACAACAAAAAAGAAAACGGTTTGACCTGTTTCTAACAAGAACGAGTAAACCAGAGGGTGAGTTGCGGTGGGCTGTGGGGTTTAGCACTGGCTGAACCCTAGGCCCACTGAGAACCACATGACCCTCCTCACTTTTTGTTTCTTATGTAAGCAAGAGGCCCAACAGCGACACTTGTCTGTGATACTATCAAGGTAGATCCTTGTTATCCTAGGTTGTTCAGACGCATAGAATGTACGACAGCCAGGGAACCCAAGGCTGGGGGATGGCAACTTGTCCTCGTTCGCCAGTTGTCACAAATGGACCATTCTGTGGGGTGGGGGGTGTCGGTCGTGGGGGCAGCTGTGCGTGTGTGGTGGCAGGGGGGATATGGGAGAACTCTGTACTTGCCACTCCATTTTGTTGTGAACTTGAAACTGTTCTAAAACATTAAAGTCAGAGAGAGAGAGAGAGAGAGAGAGAAGAGGGTGGGGGACCCCAATGCCAGCTACCTCAGAGCACTGCTGAGGGGTACAAATGAGATAACAGGCATAAGGGACTTAGCACTCTACACCAAGGTGCTTAATAAAAGTCAGCTTTACTTGTTTAGCCAAACATCGTTTTAGTTTCCTTTCCTCTTTATTAAGTCTTTCTCTGCTTAAAGTCATCTCGGAGGAAGGGGGACCGTGCCTTCAGCCCTCCTCGGAGGACGTGGGACTCCACGGGGCAGGCACCCTGCCACGCACAGGGTCTAGAAAGCACCTCACGCCGAGCTTTCACACGGAGGGTCCGGGACCCCCAGGCAGGTCGTGCGAACGCGCCAGCGGGATCACGGTGACGCAGGCCGCTCGACTTCAAAGCGCTGCTCTGCGGTGGTAACTGCATGTTCTGAGCTATAGGAATGGAATGTGACAGTTTCCCCCACTTCCTGAGCCCACCTTAAGTATTCCCTGTCGCACAGATTTTAAGATCAGCTGAGATGCCAAAAAGGAAATGAACTATAGAGTTGGACTTTGATGGAGGGGAGATGAAGGGCAAATAAAAAGTTCGAAAAATGCCCACCTTGCACTCAATAAACGTTCAATAGCAGTAATACCGTAGCTAGTAAACGTATGAATGTGGCCAGATACCCCTTAGTATGACTAACAAACCACAAGCGGATGAAGCTTTCACCACAGAATTGCTATATTATGCTTCATAGCTTTTTTTTTTAAGTGTACCCCCTAACTTCTCACTCTACGTACTTCTTAGCATTCCTTTTTTTATGGTTCCTTATATAGCAAGGGGTCAATGTGACTACTTTTTTAGTATTTGTAAGTTTTTTCAAGGAAAAGCATGATCACATTTAGTTAATGCCTTACAAATTGATACTGTATCATATATTAAGTGAGGCTATGATAAGAAGAACTATAATTTATTTAAAATCAGCCAGGTGTGTCAGACACTCTATTTCATGCTGTATTTACAGAAACGCGTTTAATCGTTATGGCCTCCTTGTAAGGGGGCTAGTCCCAGCCCCATTTAATGTGTAGGGAAAGCATCATTTAGAGGGGTTTAAAGTTAGGGGGTTTAAGGAGACCAATTAGAAGGTTTTTATCTTTATGATTATTCAAACTGAAGTCTGAATCATCACACTAATCCAACAGTGTTTATCTAATAATAGCCCCCCCAAAAAAACTTTTCTCCATGAATTTGTCCTTTCCTTGTCTAATCTGACTTCACGTCTGCTTCAGGCAGGAAGAGAAGAGGGTGCCACACGGTGGTGTGGCTAGGGAGCTGGGTGGTGTTAGAGGCGCAGCCTTGCACCCCACGCTCGGATGCTCTGTGCCGGGCCCCTCTTTCCTTTCCCAGTCTCTGATCCCCAGCCCGGCTTTCAGGCCGGTGACAGGCCAGGCTGCGGTGCTCACCTGCCTGGATCGTGGAGGCCGTGGGCGAACACCTCGGGGGGCTGGTTGGTGCTGTTGAAGTGCGGGTTGCTCCTGGGGATGGAGTAGGGCACGTTGCACATGTCTGTGTCCACGTCCAGCCGGAGCACCGAGCCTGTGAAGTCACTGAGAGAGTGGAGGCTGCGTGAGTGCTCTGCTTCCCTTCCGCGTTGCACCTCAACTAAATGCGGGGAGGCGCTCTGCGGACCCTCCTCCTCCTTGAGACAAGAGGATTCGCGTTCTGAAGTCCACACGGGAGGGAATGAAACGAGGGACGCAGCTCGATGGTGGCCAGAGACCGCGGCCTCAGCAGCGCCCCGCTTTGGTTTGGGGGTCCGCGCCTGTTAGGGCCCCGGGGGCTCCGCGGCAGCGCGCTGGCGGCAGCACGGCGCTCAGGGCAGCGGCACGGGGACGCGCGGCCGCCGGCCTCTGGGGGGCAGTGCGTGGCACCGGCTAGCTGCTCCCTTGCCTTAGGGCACCTCAGCATGGCGACTTTCCCCACTATCACACCACCGTACGTGCCACCGAGCCCCTCTTCGTTCTTCAGATGCAGACGCTGGTGACCCAAGGGACAGCTCTCTAGGACTGTTCGCTCACTGGCTCTGACCCCTTTCCCTGGCACTTAAAACCTCTGAACATCAAGGGGAACCTGGTGTGATTTATTTTGTTTGGTGCCGTTTACCTTAACCCGTCCATCTCTTCCATGTCATCGAGTGTGATCATCCCATCGCCGAGCACGACGTACAGGAAGCCATCGGGGCCGAAGAGCAGCTGTCCTCCGAGGTGCTTTCGGTGCAGCTCCGCCACTTCGAGAAACACCCTGGCCGTTCGCAAGTCAACCTGGTGCGGGTTTTTCCTACGTGGCAGGGAGGAAGCAAACCGGGTCATCCAAGCTGTGGGTCATCTGCCCAGAACCGGAGCGGCACACACACGGGGACACAACAGCGCCCGCACGTAAGGAAACGCGGTCCTCACGTGGGGCTGATAGAAGTCACCGCAAAATTAGGTTGGCTTCCAAGTTTCAAAAGTAGCATTTCAGTTGAAAGCTAATTGAGGAAAAGTCTCAAAGATACTATTTCCCCCAGTTCTTCTTAAAGACACAGATGGGCTTTTAAACAAGATGGAGAGTATGGCTTAATGATTGCCACTTTATGGCTATTTATTTGGAACTTCTAAACAAAATAATGCACTGACCTAGGGAAAATAGGATGTAAGTATAGTTGTGTCTGCATGCGTTTCAGTGATACCTGGATACTGTGTACTCCACGACTCTAAGAATGTGGTCGTGAGGCCCGATGGCCCACCGCTCCTGGTTGGTGGTGTAAGACACGTACAGCTTTCCATTTTTCTTGTAATTGGGATGGAATGCAAGGCTTAGCAGTCCTCTTTCATCCCCTCCCTGCGGTCAAATGAAAAACATAAAGGATTGCAAAGTTAATTATGTTCTTTATTGTGTTTCAACTGGAACCCCAAAAGAGTCTCTTTCTTCCTTCTGGATAATCTTTGCCCAAACTCTTTTCTTTTCTTCCTTGCCTAGTGCACAAAAAAGGATTATAAAACATTTCCATTTGCGGAACTCTTTAAGGGTTAGAACAAGCCAATTGTCGTGTGTGGTTATCTATGCACACAACCCTTATGTGAGCGACTTTTGTCAAGTGATTTGTGTGCGTAATCTTGGGAAACTAGGAAGACAAGTTTAAGTGCGGTGAGGAATTCTCTGCTGGGTTACTAGGTTGCTTGTCGTCCATAGAAGACAAATAAAAAGGTTTGTAATCAGCAGTCACATCTAATCCAAGTCTCCCAAACCTAAAACACAGTGTGGGCTGCCAACTCCCACTGTCTTGGCAATCTGTTTAGAAAACAGTTAAATTGCTTGTGTAATATGTAAACCTTTGTTTTACCCTGGAGGCATCTACATCAGTTGTCACAACCATGGTGGTCTGTTCATCATAGCTAGGTAATAAGCGGCGCTGGCCTATCTACGTAGAAATGAGGTCTTTTCACAGGTATCCCTTTACTGCGTCGAGTTTTTCTTTATAGAAGGACCGGGAAATGGGAGGAAAGCTAAAAGCCAGGGCTGGCCTGGGGGGTGGGAGAAATGCTAGAGAGGAAAGGGGACACTAGGAAATAAAAGAAAAATCTCAAACAACTTTCTTTTGTTATTATATGAATGTCAAGGATTGTGTACATTAGGCATGCCAAATGCTGTAACAATTAAAACATCATCATGTTCTTAAATAGAAAGGCATTTTATCTTTACTTTCTGCTAATTCAGCTTGAAACTCAATATGGTCTTAGCAGTTGTTTTATCCCACACGTATAGGAAAGTCTATAATGAAATCAAAGGATCCAAAATTATCTAGATCAGAGACTTCTGTTCATATTCTGGAAACCAGTGAGCACTTTGTCTGTAGACTGATGAGTTTGTTATCCACAATGGTGAAAAAATGTGAAGTTAAATGCTGAGTGACTGTCAGGACATCATCTGATACAAACTATTTTGTTATGCAACACATCTCCCATGGCAGAAACCTCTAAGTTACTCCTCAGAAGAGGAGGGGAAAAATCTCTATTACTGATTTTTTCACAAGATTATACTCCATCATGGAAGTACTCTCGTGCTCGTGTCCCCAGAATAGCATGTGCTATTAGCAAAGCATAACACTGTTTGTAGTTTGTCTTCTACACAGAGTTGAGAATGTAAAGTTTTAGGTATACGAGCTCATTTTTAATAAATACTGTTTGATTGATTTCCTGGATGAGAGGAAATCTTTCATTTCAGATGTGTGCCATCCAAAGTAGAAATATCCAGTCTTTAAGAGCGTATGAATAAGACAGTCGATGCAAATATCCCAAAACTACCAAATCATTACTCAAGTGTCAAAAAAGTCAACCTCTTCATGTGCATATCACAATATCCTTAATATTAATTTCAAACAAAAGAACAATCTCATTCAATGGTAAGGTTCTAATGACTACGACTTATGAATAAGCCTCTATTTTTCAGGTTATCTTGCTAGGATGATTTTAATAGTGACTTGATGTTGCAGTTTTTCTTCTTACATCTTCATTAAGCAAGCATCTCTTGCCTTTCTTATGAGATAGTGAAAGCTGGGATGTGTAACCGATTTGGTTGTAGAAAAGCCACTGCACATTGTAACCTCCCTTGACGTACATATAAGGAGGTCTAGGGACGGGACTTAGTTTGTGATTAATTCCTCTTGACACAGATCTCCGTCTGAAGCTGTAAGTGCAGGGCAAGTACTTCGTGCTCCCTTCACAAATGCTTGTGTTCCACTGTAAGAAACTTTGGTTGCAAGTACTTCTTTTGTAGTTTTTAATCAAATCATCTGAAATACAATTCGAGTTGGATAGCAACATGGCTTAAAACTCTGTTGGTTGCTTTTCAGGAATTAGAAATGCAGAATCCACGCACTGGAGAAAGACTGACGGGAAAAGAGATTTACACAAATCCACAAGTGGTAGAAGACAATCGTTCACTCTAGAGATTCACTCGGCACATGAATGAATTTGGGGATGTCTCTGACAGTTATTAAAGTGCTAAATATGGAAGGAGAATGAGACATTTCAATGACAAGGAAATAAGTCAGAAAAGACAATTTAAAAAATGTCAGTAATTTTGAAATGTTCAGTGTATAGGATTTGCCTTCATTTAATCATTACATATGATTTAATATTTTTTACATGCAGTACATTATTTATATAAGTTTTAAAAAATAATTTCAACCTTACAGAAATATTGTAGAGGAATATAAAGACGTTCCGTATACTCTTTACCTAAATTCACTAGTGATTGGTATTTTTCTCCAATATACAGAGGGTATCAGAAAAAATATATACATTTTAAGAAAGGAAAAAACTGTATTAAAATTGTAACACTCAATATATACTTATAACAGAAGATGAATACAAGTCACGTTTGACTTTTGCAATTATAAAAAGTACTCAAAATGGTCACCATCAGTGACTAGACACTTCTCATTACGGCCAACAACTGCTTGAGCAACGTTAACCAAAGTGTCCACCTGTATCACTGTGCAGTTTCTTCCCAAAGTACCACCAGTGTAGCTGGTTTTCTGCACTACCCCACCACCTCCTTTAAGGTCCCCCATAGGTAGAAGTCAAGGGGTATTAAGTCAGGAGAATGTGGGGAAATTCAATGTTCTTAAATTTCAAATACCACTTCAAAGTGGTCTTTCGCTCCTCGAACAACAACTGTGTTTCTCCCATTTTCTTTGACTGTCCTGCCTCTCGCATGGTGACACTAGCATTCATTTGATTAACGCCATCTTTTGAGCAAACAGCATGCCATACGTTGCTACCATAATTCCATCCAACTTTGAAAAGTAATACATAGATAACATCTCTTAAAATGTATATACATTGTCTTGGCACCCAGTACATGTGTATCCCTTATATGTACTTATGTATATCTATCTTTTTTTTTTTACATTTGTTTAATCATTACATATGATTTCATATTTTTTTGAGTCAGCATCCAAGTGCAAAGTAGTGTTTTGGTTGGTTTAGAAACCTGACTAATTACTCTTATTTCAAAGAAATACTTTCATAACTATATTAATGAAAGAATTTAATGTATTACATAAATATCCTAGAGTGTCTCTTGAAATTAACTATTTAACATGAGTCCTAAATGTTCAGAGTTGAGGAAGAAGCGATATGGCACTGCTGTCAGGAGATGAAGGTATCACTAGGCTCACATTTAACTTGAACAAGCCTTCAGTGTCAGGTTGTCTATTTAAAGTATGTTACTGACAAACCACACTTGACCTTGCAAATGCAAACCTATCTTTGTGATCTGGATTATTTTTCAAGATCTATAGGGAGAAGTGCTTTGATTGGGCATTGGAGGTTTAACTTAGAACCAGGTTCAGAGACCACAATGCCAGAAACACCACCAGACCTTGGGGGCCTCCAGGCGGCCTCTGAGGCTGCTGAACGTACGGTCTCCACCACCAGGGCACGGCCGGAGCCTGGCAGCGTGAGCGCTGGTGCCGGGAGGCAGGACGGGCCTGCAGACCAGCTCTCCCGGCCGTCAGAGAGCCCTCGTGCCAGTTTCACTGAGTCTTCTCACTCCTTCGCATCCTTTCCCCTCCTTGTGTGTAGTTTTATGGAACTACAATCATGCCCTCTTCCAGAGGTGTCATTATTAACCTGTTTCTTGTGAGCATCTGGAGAGAATGAACTCTCGGGATTAGTCCAGCCAAGATACTAAAAAGGGAGAAAAACATGTGAATTGAATGGCAAATGGGAGGTGCGTGGTGCAGGGAGGGTGCCTGTGAAGAAGACACTGTGACTCTTTCCCACTGGTTGTACCCCTGGTTCTTAAAACAGCTGCTTTTAGATTCTGACACGTTTGTTCAGTGTCTATTGTAACGTAAAATAGTGGGAATGAGGTAATAAGTTAGGAGAGAAAAATTACTACTCTAAAAGTACAAACCACAGATTTAATTTTATAATATTTGTAACACAGTTAAATATTGATAATGATGATCAAGTATTTAAACAATAAATAAAATAACCACTTGAAAAGAATCACAAGTAAAGACAACGCACTTACTTTTAGTCAGTAACTAAACTGATCAAACAGTCTGGCTACGGATATTTATATGTTCGAGGAAGTTCTAGAAATGTCACAAATGGATTGTTCTGACACTGTGCAAAATGATTGACAGAAGAGCGGTTTGGGGGGAGGGTTCATAGCCACGCCCTCACACATCCTCATTCGCTAATGGGATCTCATTTTGAAGTGTCTCCATGAATGGAGATTCAAACTTAACATTTATTATTCCATAATAATATTATTCCATTGCATTGTTTTACTTAACTTAGTTTTTCACCATTACTGATTGTTTTTCACATCCCCCTGAACGGCCCAGCACGTACCCCCGGGGGTACGCGTACTGCTGCTTGGAAACCAAGGCTGTAACATTGTACTTTTGAAAGCAGCTAACCCATGTCCAGAATGTTGATCCTTAACCCGTGGAAAAAGCAGCAATTTGTCCAAACGTGCACATTCTACTTGCCCTTCATTATCAACACGGAAGGCTTTGCACACACACACTGCGAATGTAATCACTGCTAGGAGCCAATGGGCAGCCAGTCATTTGCAAACACATTAAGGTTTCCTCTGTCTGGGCCATACTTTTTTTTTAACCTCACTGACTGAAGCCTCCCTGAGCATCAGAGGGAGGCCACCACGAGACCCTCCCTTCCCCTTTGCTCAGCCCTCCCAATACTGCATCGACTTCTGACAGCCCCACGCCAAGCACAGACAGCTCCTCAGAACCCGGTGGTGCATGGAAAACAAGGTCCCCATCCACTTTGGAACCTTGAGGCTGACCTATGTTTCAGAGTAAATCCTAACCCTCCCATCCTTAGGGACTCTTAGTAAGTCAACTGCCACTCAGTTGTCATTCAGCTCTCAGGAACTGTTTCACAGGGTCAACAGAAAGGAGGCAAAACCCCCAAATGAAGAGCACTGATGCCTTCAATGTAAGTACAAGGTCAGATGCAGTCGTACAGCTTTGGGGTACAGTACACTCTTTCCTGGTGAGCAGATCGAAGTTCTAACTAATTGACTAGGGATATTCCTGGTTTTTGAAGAAAACCAAGTATCTCGTCTTCAACAAAGAGAGGTAAATTGATCAAAAAATGATTAGAACAGAAGGTATTTTTTCTTTTTTAAGAGAAATTGTGGGGTATAGTCTTCCCTTGTGATATTATTATTTTTTTATAATTCCTTTCATTCTTCCAATGTGATTGAGCTTAATTTTTCTTGATTTCTGGCCTCTTTAAAATTGACCTTCATCCTTTTCAGGGAATACTAACTTGTATGTTTTAGGAAACAGGACTGGGCACTCCTGAACTAGAAGCATCATTTGTCATGTTTACATAGTTTTTCGACATGTGAATGGCTTCAAGTTCACTAGTCTATAGAACAGCCCTGTGGCATTAAGAAAGCAATGAAACCACACATTAAAGTACTGATGAAAAATGAAGTGCCCAAGGCAGGGTGTTCCTTGTTACTCGTCTAGAAATGCTCGTATTTAGCATGGATTTAACCAATATTTATTGACCACCTACTATGTGTTAAACGTTACGCTTGATATTAGGGCTAAGACGATCAATAAAAGCCGATTCCTGCCCTCAAAGAGCTTACACGCAGAAACAGTTACCCAAGTGCAGTTTCGAGTTGTTTCATTCCCTCCATGCTTCTTTATGATGCTGATCTGAGGGGAGGTTAAACAACACTACACTATTAGAGATGTGCACAGCCCAAAGAACAAGCATTAAAGGAGACTAATAAGGTTCCCTGGTAGTGTAGCAGCTAGGCTTGGGCATGCTCAACGCTGCGGCCTGGGTTCGATTCCCAGCCAGGCAACCACCACCACCAAACATAAATAAATAAAAAATGAATGAATGAATGAATGAATAAATAAAAAGGAGACTAATAAATAAACTCTGGGTAATTTTGACACAAGGCTAATGAGTATGGTAGCATCTCGAAACTTGGTTAGAAAAAAAAGCTTGGTTATATGAAAACTACACTACATGAAGAACTAGGCAGTTTCTGCAAATAGGAAGACCATAATTTATTCTATGTACATAACACGGGCACACCGGTATGAATGAAGACCTCTAGTAGAATTGTTGTTCTCTTAATAATGAAAGAGCTTTTAAGAATTCACACAAAAACAGAGCAGTGGTATTTTTAATTCTCTATAAAATATATACTTTTGTTATAAGGCAGGTCGCCATATTTCTTTTATTGTCATTCACGTGTCTACATTTTGCTGGCACTCGTCAGGAAAGGTGCATGAGCACTTGGAGACTAACACGGGCCTGTCCTTGTGCACACCTTAATTTCTCATAAACTGGAACCTTTGGCTGTTCAGAAAGGACACATAGGTTTGTTTTAGAGTGATTAGTTCACACACAATACCAGACTGTATTATAATTTTCTATTGCTGATGTAAAACACTGCCACAAATGCAGTGTCCTGAAACCATGTGAATCTATCATCTTAAAATCGGTAGGACAGAATCCGACATGGGTCTCATCAGGCTAAAATAAATGTGTCGTTGAGGCTGTGCTCCTTTCGAAGCCTCTGGGGGCTAATCCATTTCCTTTCCTTTTCCACCTTCTAGAAACCACTTGCATTCGTTGCTTTGTGTCCTGTTTCTTCTGTCCTCAAAGCCAGCAGCAGTGGGTTGAGATCACCTTACAGCGTAGCCCCTATCTCTGACCTCCTCTGCACTCCCATTTTTTCAGAACTTGTGATGACATGGAGCCCACCCAGGTAATCCAGGAACATTGCCCCACGCAGTGTTTAGCAATCTTAATCCCACTACAACTTTAATTTCCCTTTGCCACGTAAGGTGACAACATGTTCACAGGTTCTGGAGATTAGGATGTGGACATCTTTCTGCCTCCCACACTCAGACTCATCTGTTTTTAAAAAAGGATCCATTTATGATTGGAGCCATCTTGGCCATGCCCTAAAATGAGCACCCTGAAAGAGCTGACTGGTGAAGCTCACGTGTTAATTTTACAAGGAGACACCTAAGGAAGGCTGTCATTGTAAGCATTTCCTTCAGAGGGGAGTGAAAGCCCCTTTCAGAACTGGGGGGGAAGGCAAAGGAGGAGACGGTCTGAGAGATAACAGGAGGGCGCGTAACACTTCCGTCCATGAACCTGGTCAAGAGCAAAGTTCCTGTGTTAATGACAGGATGCAAAGAAGGTAAAGTGAAATGTCACTTAAAATTTTATCGGTTCTACCACCTGGAGGATTTTAAGCTCACTGACACTGTGCCATGTTGCTTTGTTCGTAAGTTTTGAAACACTGTAGAGTAATCACTTCTTCACACTCCTGGAAAAGATGGGAAGTATTGCTTTTCACTAGCCCTGGAATCTGATTTGATCTCAGAAGAGGACTCAGCTCCCCGAGTATCCCCAGTTAGCTTACGGAGTTGCTGCATGATTTGGTTCTATGATAGAAGGAAAAACATATTGGTCTTTGTCCCCAGATCCTGGCACAGAGCTCCTAAAACCACTGGGATTTCCTGAGCGATGGGAGTATCTTTTGTTATTCATAATGAACCCTGTCAGCCTTACTGGAGTTTATGCTAATGAGGTGACCCTAGAGAGCTTCAGAATGGAGGACTGGTGGTAGCTAGAGGAACCAAGAAGGGTGATTAGGGGATTGAAACTTACAGGCCCCCACCCCAATTTGCGGGGAGAGGAGAGGGCGTAGAGTCTGAGGCTGAGTTCAGTCACCAATGGCCAATGATTCCATCAACCGTACTTACGTAATGAAGCCTCCATGAAAAGCCCAAATAATGGGGTCCAGATTGCTTCTGGGGTAGTCAACACACTGGGGTGCTGGGAGGGTGGCACGTCTGAAGAGGGCATGGATGCTAGTCGTACCCCACCCCCTGCTCCCACCTTACGCACTGCTTCCACTTGACTGTTCCTGAGTCGTAGTCTTTAAAATAAACCAGGAATAGTAAGTAAAACACGGTCCTGAGTTCTGGCAGTTGTTCTAGTGAATTATTGAGCCCAAAGGGGTTTTGTGGGAACCCCTGAATTTGTAGTCAGTTGGGCAGAAATGTAGGTAACTGGGACATCCCATTTGTGGAGACAGTCTGTGGGGTCTAGGCGGACTCTTGAGTAGTTGACATCAGAGTAGAATGGAATTGCTGGGTACCCAGTTGGGGTTGGGGACTCGTGGGCGAGAGCAAAAACCCTCTTACACATATTTGGTGTCAGAAAATACACCTCCAGAAAAATAAGTAAATAAAAATATAACACGGAGTGGTTCTTTGGCCCATCCTCCTAGGAGATCAGAATCAACTGTACCGAAAAAATTCAAGAATACTTGGACTGATTTGGAAGTCTTCTTTTTCATACAAATCTTACTTTGGAACTTTACGTTTTTATAAAAGACCTTGTGTCATTTTACTCTTCGCTCTTGGCTTTTCTTGCCTTCACTGTTCTCTGAGGATGAACAATATCCTGAGGACCTATCACTTATAGTACTAATTCTCCCCTTCTTCAAAATTTCCTCTATTTTTCCAGGTTAGGCTTTATTTTCAGGCAAGTCTTTCACTTACTCAAATTATTATGTGGTTTCCTGATAATGGAAAGAGGTTGAGGTCACCTCTTCAGGGCCTCATTTCTGCTAAATCGCATTTACCTTCCGTTCCATTTCTCTAACAAAGTATACGAGGGCCGTCGGAAAACACTCCCGCCATAAATGCCTCTGTTTTTCATATTACAGGGCCGATACTTTCTGGACAGCCCTTGTATACAAGTTTCAAATGCTAACAGGACCCCAGCCCACCTCCATCACACTCCCCTAAGAAACGTATCCTTCGTCAGATGAATTTGAGAGCTTTTAGAAGCTACCCAGCAATTCAGAGATTTTAGGAAATGTCTCAGAGTATGTGATTTCTGGTGTGTAGCAACCAGTCCATGTCAAATCTGTTTAGAACTGTACATTTTATCTTCTGGAGGTAGCAAATGACATGTAAAGACAGACAGAAGAGCACCAATGGGACAATGGAAGACTCTAGATGTAGACCAGCTACCTGAAAGTCGCAATAGCTTTCTTCAACAATTCTCTTCCCCACTCTTTTCAAACATAAACAAAATAAATTAGTCACACTGGACCTACACAGAGGAAAGACACTAGAAGTGATTATTTTCTCAAATTTCCAGCTTCCTAGCAGCTGCTTATTCCATGTACTAATGTTCTTTTGACATCTCATGCGTATTGGGAAAATATGTATACATACCCAATTGCATATTTAAGAATGATTATGGTTACAATCATTTATGTATGTGCATGATTCATTTTGTATAAACTTTATATCTGTCAAATGGAATTAAATTCATATTTCTATTTTTCCCTAGGACTTTTACCTATTTGTACTGTGATATTTGATACACTATAACATACTAGATAATGGATTGACTTGTATCTTTTACCTTGTCTAGGCAGTGGTTAGCTGCTGTTAGAACCTTTACTATATGATGCCCAAGGGACCCAATATGATACCAGAGAACGACTTGAACACTAGGGACTACTTAGAGCAACATGTGTCAAATGTTAACAGTATCTGTGGTATTCCAAAGTTCAGTTCTCTAACACATCTTCTCTAAAAGATGCTCCAATAAAATTACACTGTGAAACATTTATTTGAAATAATAAAGAAATAAGACTACAAAAAAGTATAAACTCTTCTCAAAAACAAAATCCTAGCACTAAACACTTTTGAAGAAACATTTATAGAAAAGTTGGCAACACTTAGAAAAAGCAAATAAATTAAGGGTTTAACAAAATAAGAATATGGGAATTAAAAATGAATAAAAAGGCAATCAAAAAAGGGTTTGTAATTACACTAAACACTTCTGTTACAACTTATAGCTTTAATACTTCTTAAACCTTAGAGTTTAAAAAGTTCACATTTCTAGACTGAATTGTAAAAGGGTAAAATATTGGGCAGTTATATTGTTAGATATAGCAAAATCTCAGATATGTAAATTAAGAACTAGATCAATCCTACTAGATCGTAGATTTCTTGAAAGCAGGGAGCTCATCTTGGTATTTCTGGTGTCTTACAGAAGATCTCATCTATAGTACAATCGAAGCCTTGTCTTAAAAAGTAATGTGTAGTGAGTTCTTACTATGTGCCAGAGACGATGCTAAGAAATTTGCAAGCATTATCTTCTTAAACTTTGTAACAACTCTAGTGTTTAATGCTATTAAATATTTTATTTTCTGGGTAGAGGATTTGAGTAACTTGCTCAAAGTGGCAAAGCAGGATCGTCTGTGATTGTAGGACAAATAATATAAACTATTGTTACGTCACCCCAGCAAATATTTCCTAAATGAAGAAATGAACCAACAAAGAATAGATTGTATTCCCTCATCAGTCCCCATTGTTCATGGACTGAGGTGGCACTGAAAGAGCCTTCCTTGGGTTTACAAAGCTCTACAAGGGAATGAAATGAAGCTACATCCCAGTTATTTTAATTTCTGTATGTTATTTTAACTTACATGAGATGTAATGGAGCTCATATCTGTTATTTAACACAAAGCTAACTTAGGTTTTAGGGCAATGTGCTGAGTGAGAAAAGAAAAAGTCCTGATTTATAAACATTTTCTTAGTGTAAATACTCTCAGCATGTCCATTTTCAATTGGGAACTTGAAGTCACTGACTGTGGTGTGTGAAGAGACAAGCCCAGGACCACCATTGTAGATGACTTTTATCTTCCTTCAAACTTTTTGTATTCTCTTTCCCTCCATTATTATTGTGCTTTTTGCTTTTTTCTCCTGTTTTAAAATTTTTGCCCTAGCTCTTCCTTTCAACATAAAGCACCCAAATTCTTTCGTGAACTAAACAGTTTAAAATAATTAAATAAATCATTTATTAAGAATGAGGGAAAAGGTATTTCTTACTAGATTTTTAGATGAAAAGATACATAAAAACTATCATACTGCCAAAAAAAAAAAATGGAGGAAACACTCAACAGTCTTTTCAAGGAGTTTACTTGATTATTTCATGGGGGAGAGAAGTAAATGAAAAGTCTTCAGTAAATAGCTTTCCTCCCTCTCAGAGATCGCTCAGATAATTAAAGAAGGCAATGAATGTGAAGTTACTCTGTAAATTCCAATATGGTATTTGAATCAAAGATACAGCTGTTACAATGGACAGAGAAACATGAGCCATTTTTAAATACAATTGATTGATAAAATATGATTTTGGAAGGGAATGTGATTTGGAAGTAAAGAATGTGTAGTCCTACATTTTAATCACATGAAGAATGTATTAAAACTATGTAGAAGTATTATCTTGCTGCCTAGCATCCAAAGAACTTTTGGACTTCAGAAAATTGCAGGCATGAAAAGGCACATTTATACTTATATTTAGCACTGGACTCATCACATAGTTTTGATAAAGATCTGTCTATATATCTTTGGGAGATTTAGATGGCACGTGTCACCGGTAGCTTATTAATGAATGCTTTGCAAGACTTGGGGTATTCTGAGTGTTTATATTAGAGTTAAAACATGCATACTTAGCCACTGCAAGAATATTACTTTTTTTTAGTTAAAAAAATATATATAGTGTTTCTATACTCTAAAGTTAGCATTATCTCTTTAATAAACAAAGAAAAGGGGTGGTAAGAACAAATTAACCCCCACATTTGTGTGTTCTCTGTCTCTAATAATACTGTTGGCAAAGCACAATGATATGTTTTTCCACCCCTAACAAACTCTATGTAAAAATCTATTTCCAAAATTTCAGAAAAATATGCTTTATATTACCGAACAGTTGTGAAAATTAGCTCAGAGCAATTTTGACTAAGATAACACATATTTATATAAATAAGATACTGAGTTTAGATTCAGATTGGGATATCCAATTAGTAAGGAAGTGTCTAAGATGATTCAAGGAGTGAGTAAGAATATGCACGTTCATTAAAAAATATACATATCCCCCAAAATTAGATGGTGCTACCTAGTAAAGTAACTTTTGTTTAGGTTTGGGGAGTTTCAATTTTTCCTTTTCTCACTCTTAAGGATTTCCTTCTTAGGATCATTCTTAAAGTGTAAATATTTTTTTATAATTATTAAATTGACAAATATGAGGCAAACCTTGTTAGAAAAGCAAATAATTCCTTTGGAATAAGGAAGACAATTTAAAAATGGATTAACTCCTTCAAACCCCCCAAATTTACTTTACTTGATGTGTAAGAAGAAGGTACCCTATTATTTTGCAGCTTGGAAATATCTTTCTTAGAATGACTTGGTCTATAATAAAGAAAAATAACTTTCCACAGTTCATTAATAAAAGTCTTATGAATGTAAGGATGATTAACTTGTATAATGAAAGTAAAATTTTAATGAAATTATTAGGAATATTCAATTTTTATATTAAAAGCTAATGAATTAAAATGAACTCATATGATTCATTTACCATCTTAAAAGCTAAAATATCTGAGGCATAAAGTCTGACCATTTTGTTTTAAGCATTAAACCCCCAAAATATAAAGCCTGTTTCCTTGATGGTTTCATCTGATTTATACCTTTGTAGTTGGAAAAATATTGTTTTCTCTGGTCAGAAAATGGAAGAGTCAGCGTCCTTCCAATGAAAGAAAGATTACAATATTAAAGATAAATGCTTAACTATAGCAAAGGGAACAAAATTGTTTTTAATGACTTTGACCTCTTGCTTTTATGAAGTTTGTTTTTTATGATGTGTGGCTAATATGGTGGTCATGCAGCTAAAAGCATTATCTTCACATCATTATACAGAAATATAACACTAGTATACTTGAGTTTCCTAGTCATGTTTCATTGCTCTTGATTATATATTTCCTATTGTTACTCTGAAGAACTCAAATTGACTTATATGAGAACAAACATTAAACAATTAAGTAAGATTATTGCTTTGAAAAGAAACCTTGGGGAAAAAAAAAACACCCAACAGTTCAGACCACCAAGGAGCACTAATAAATTTAAGAAAATTATGAGGTTTCCTCTATGTGACTTTGCTTGAGAAGTTATGCAATAGATTGCTGGAACTTCAAGGTCATATAAAAATTATGGTACTTTTGAAATTATTTTTTGTGTAGAGTTTGTATTTACATGATTTATATGTCAATTAAACTTATAATTGACCCAAATAGCAAAATCTAATTCTTTGAATATTTGATAATTTCATTATTCACTATTTTACAAAATGATCAACTGCGGAATTCTAGCAACACAGCAACACCAAAAGACTAAAATAATCATCAATCTAAACATTCATTTTTACATTAAAAAAGATCATTCTTATGTCCAAATAACAGTTACAAATCAACATTCAGAAAAACAAGTTGACTATGCCTCAGATATACAAATTAAGCAACTTTTCTGATGTTTGATATATTATATATTTATACTAATTCTGAATAAAAGCAATTACTAAATTCTTATGAAAAAATGCATCTTTAATATTAAATTATGTAATGAAGTTTTGTGGTCCCATGTTGTCTATAATCAGGAAAGCACGACACTATTCCATTAAGATGAAATAAATGTGGGAACTATATATTATGGAGTATCTGAAAAATCTGAAGACCACATTAAAGATAGGAAAGTAATTGTACAATTAGAGTAGGATTTATGAAGAAAGTCTGAGGGAGGGCTTGGATTTCTTAAGTTGGGAAAGAAAATCTGAGTCCACACAACTTGCCTTAAATACATGAAGGTTTATTTGAAGGAGGGCATAGCGTCTGGCTGTTCATCTTTTTCGTGGAAGTGTCACCAGTAGGTATTTTCAGGGCAAAAGAAGCTGTGTTTTCTATAATCCTTAATATAATGGAAAATTTACTTTAAATATCTAGGAATAATATCATTTTGGACCAAAAGACAGAATTTGGGGTATTTCTGATATTCCTATTGCATGAGACTGTGTTCTTAGTTAACTCAGAGAAGAGCCAGCAGTGAAAGACAGATCAATTTTCTATCATCCTCGTAATTTAACATACAGTTGGGAGAACTGATGGCATATTAATGGTTCCTGTCTTAATTGGCAGCACACCAAGCAGAGACAAGCTCTTGGTTCTAACTGCTAGGGCAAGTGAAGTGTTTAGAAAGGTTGCACTCTCTGACAGTACCCACTCTGATCAACAGCTCTAGTGTCACCACCATTAATCCTCGCTCATGGCACAGTTCTCTCTCTCAGATCCCAGCACTCCACTCAGTCATCAGGGGCAAATAGGGTAAGCCAGTTGCTTCTCTGTCTTGGTGCATCAAATTCCTATTCATTCACGTCATTTGAGGGTAGGGCTCCAGCATGCAGATTGCCTAGATTTGCAATTTGGCTCCTCTACTTGTCAGCTTTCTGACACAGGACTGTTACTCAGCCTCTTTGTGTCTCAGTTGTGCCATCTTTACAACGGGGGACATTTCTTATCTCGCAGATCCTGAATAATTAATGGACAGAGTGTAGAATGGGTCCTGACGTGCTGTTGGTACTCAACAGAAGTTAGCCATTACTATTGTATGCCATGGCCCAGCTACTGTATTCTAGTTGGGGAAAAGACTTAAGCAAGTAAGCCTACAAATAAATACATGATTAAATTTTGAAGAGAACTATAAATAAAAGAACAGGGTGTTATGGGAAAGTACGAGTACATCAGGAGCAATCTAATTTAGACCAGAGGTCAGGGAAGGCGTCTGAGGATGGACATTCAAGCTGAGACTTCAAGGGGCCAGAGCGTGAGAGGGAAGCCTATTGTGAGGAAAGACGGACTGGCACTTCCCGAGAGACACGTTGTGAGTATGATTCTTTGTCAGGGGAGTGTACCCAAGGACTTACACTCTCCCATTCTTGCTCTCTGACTGTGGAGGGTTTTAGGCCTCTGAGGGCACACGTTAATAGAGTGGAGCAAATGTGGGTTCCGTCATTCAGAGTTGGGTTCGCATCCTTGCTTTGGGACATACAAGCCGTTTGACTTGGGAGAAGTAATATAGCACTCTTGAGCTTCACTTGTTTTCTACTGTACATGAATGATAACTTCCGCTTCATAAGGTTTCTTTTTTTAATAGAAAATACAAAATAAAAAAATTTAAATTACTAACAGCTGGCACATATTAGCTGTTCACTAATCAGCTCTTTTCTTCCTCTTGGTGGAGGGCAGAGGGTGGGCTTGTAGTTCATGTTCATGACCGTGGGCGGTAGGAGTGCTATTCTTTTTTGGGGGGTGGGGGAAAGACTCATTGTTTCAAAATTGGAGTGCTATTCTTAAACGTAAGGAAGAATAGAAAGTATAAGATTATATGGAGGGATGGATAATCATTTATTCATTCATTGATTGTTCTATCAGACCTATAACCCTAAACGAAGATGCCACCCTTAGAATGTATAAGGTCAGCTTTAAAAGAAATAATAATTCAAGTATTCCTCCTAAGCACTTACATTTTTTTTTTCATTTTGATAAAGAAAACTGTTTTTGTTTCTCCATTTTGTTGGTATCAAGTGAGAAACTATAGTTGGATAAACTGTTTGATTATTTTCCTCATGGCATGTATGACAAAGTAGCCTAAAGGGTAAGGGGTCTTGCAAGGGGCATCGCTGAAGACACTTAGTCTTGTGTGTCACATCTGCAGTAAAGCAGCTTGCTTCACTGTGTATTTGAATATTGGAAATCAAAGGGACCAAATTAAAAAGGCCTTTTTATATATGAAATCTAAATTTACACATACCTTTTAATTAACAGATACTTACGTTTGCATTTATACATAATGTGTGAATATAAAATATATAAGCACAAACACATTAGTAAAAACTACATAGATATTTTGAGAATCATTGTATAGTTAACAAAGGAAAACTTTAGAAGCAACCATTCATCAGCCTAATTATAAATACAAATATCAGCAACATCAACAAACTGCCTTGTTCTACTATTTCTTAAATATTTCCAGATGCAAAATATATTGCCTTTTATGTTACACCTATAAGCTTGAATAGTGGGGATCAGGAAATGTAAAATTACCTATCAAAATTAATATGCATGATATAAAACTTTTAAAAGATTTTTTTTATACTTACAACCAAAATATAAAGCCATATCCATATGGATATTAGAAATCCAGCTATCTGGGAATCCATATTTTATTATTATAAAAATGATTTGAAGTTATCTTTTTAATTGGAAAATTGGCAATCTTCCCAACATGTGATAAGCAGTAGACTATGTAAAATTCTTTGTGGAACCCTCAAATATACAATGAAATACAGGGTCCAGCAGAAGTAACGCCCAGACTTGAGTTATGATTTTATGACAGAATTATAACCATACATGCTTATGGTTACACAAATAATGCCCTTTATTTTTATGAGCTGGTAATCTCTACCAAATCTTTTATTACAAAATCATAAGCATGTATGGTTATGATTTTGTAATAAAATCGTAACTCAAGTCCAGGCGTTACTTCAGCCGGACCCTGTAAATAGTTTGCATAATATCACACATCATTCCAGAACAATCTAGAGCAGGAAAGAGCCTGAGACAAAACAGCCCTTAATACTGGAGTGACCTTGGCATCCCTTGTTGTGGAGCTGGTTAAAACACAGACGAAGCTAAGTTTTCTTGGAATCACATGATTTCCTGATGTAAATCTAAGTGGAGGTAAGGAAACCATGGACAGTGTAAAGGACAGCTCGTTTTTCTTCTTTGGCTGTTAAGCATTTTATTTTGTTTCTATTGGCTGTGTCTGAAGATAAGAAAAGCCTTATCCCACTTCCTTTCCACAGGGTTTGTAAAAAAGCAAATTTGATTATTCTACCGTGCCTCCTTAAAACAGTAACAAAACAAAACCTTCCGACTGCCATCCTCTAAGAAGTAAGTCCAAATGATTTCACAGGGAACACGAGACCATTCACAAGTTGACCCCCACCTCTTTTCCCAGCCTCAACTTCTGCCATCCTATCTCATGTTCTCATGGTTCGTGCCACAGCCAACTCCGGTGCTCCCTGGCTTTCCCATCCTGAGGCCTCCACACTTGGTTAGTCCCTCTGTTTGGTGCACCAGCTAGTTGGCTCTGGAAGAATGTCTTCATCTGTGAAGACCCATCTCCTGCTCTCCTGCAGTCTTCTCTGACTTGAGTTTAGCACGCCTCTCTCTTTCCTTCCTAATGCTTTCTACGAATTGCTAGGACACCACCCCACTGTCGTATCATTTTTGTGTTGATTGTCCCTGCCAGTCTTCCTTCCCCATAAAGAAGAAATTTTGAATGGAAATCAAGTCTTACTGTTCTTAGACTACATCCCAGCACTAGCCCAATGCTGACACCTCATAGGCACTCAACTGCACGGAGTGTATGAATGAAAAACGGTAAGACTTACAGGTCCATCTCATGTATTATGTATATTTTCACCACACACTCTTCTAAGGCTCAATTTTTATCAAGTCAGTCATTTAAAAGGATTAATTTAGAAAAGCTACTAGAGCAAAGCTTCAGTAAAAATAGAATGTTAATGACTTCCATTTGGTATTAGTAGAACAAAGGAGCATATTGCTAAATTATACAGTAAATAGTTGTGAAAGGACTTCCTTTGATAGCAACAAGTGATGTCTATAAAAATTAGTCCAAAATTGTTTTTTGAGTTGTAGACTGCAGTAATTCAGACTAAAATACAAGGTAATTATTTCCCATTATGAGTTTTTAAAGAAATGTTGTGCTTTACTACCATGTTGTTTTTCATGATACATGTGTAAAAGAAAATTAGTGATAATACAATAGTCCTAGAACTGCTTCCTAGGATTAATGTCACTAGAACACATCAGGTAATGTATTCAGGGATAACACTAGATAATTTGTTTTTCTTCATAACTATTTGTCTAGAGCTTTGGAGTAAAAACACTAATAAAAGTCAGTCATCATTATGATGTCATTCTCATAATTTCCTTAGAAATAAACTAACAAGTACAAAAAATATTTATAATGTACGACATCATCTATGTGCCTTTCCATTGCTTAAACTTTGGGTCATATTTAGTGAGGCTTCCTGTTTATTATAAAGAACACCTTCTGGGTGAAATAAAATACATTAATAAAAGCCCTCTGAAGTCAAACTATCTTTGTAAATCACATGTATGCAGGTGTGCATAGCTTAACCATTATGGACTGAGACAACTGTATGACCTAATCCAGCAACTTATAAAAAGATTTTTTTCATTTTTGCAACCCAAACTCTTTGGAAAGTATTTAACTGTCACCGAAATTGTTTCAATATCTAAAACCAGCTCCTGAATGACATTTGCCTACTGGTATGGCATGGGACCTAGATGACACTTACTACACGCCAAACTTGGAAAAATGAGTGTTCCAGTGACATTTATGGTGATAGTTTTTGGTGCTCCCACTTTACACCCATAAAACATCTGCAGCCCTTATCCACATCCAATTATTAGTAATCACAACTTACGCAAAATGGGGGATGCAGCAGATTGAATTTTGTGTAATGAGAACGAATTCTCATTCCTTCCATTCCTGCATATAACTTCTCAGATGATGCATTTCCTCCTTTTCCCATTCTGCAACTGTTTCATCTGGCAGAGTTAATTAACGTCTACCAGTCTGCAGTTTCTTTGACATTTAATGGGATCCCCTTGGCGTGTGTCTTTTGGAGTATGGAAAAAAAGAACAAAAGAGCCTCAGGTTTTTTTTCAAATACATTAGTAGGGCATAACCCTTCTCCATAAGTTCTAATATTTAGACTCCCAATTTATTTTCACAGAAAAATCGAACTTCCCACTCATCCAGGATAGGAAAAGGCTCATCTCACCACCGATAAGCCTTTCCCCCTAGACTTGCATATATAATGTATGTTCACCTGTAGGCTGCCTGGAACTTTATTAAAAAAAAACTCCAATTAATTCTACAGAAAAACATGCTGTCCACCAGCATCAGATGGGGCTCTTCTAGCAAGCCACATTTAACTTCCTTTCCGGTTCATATTGCTCAAGGCTGAGTCAAGCGTAGCTTCTTTTTTCTGCTTCAACAATCTGTCCCAAGGTTGACCCAAACTCAGGAACAGAGGCCGAGCAGCACAGGAACACGACCTGAGCCTAAGTCCCCATTACTTTATAATGCCATGTCCATGGAAGACAGCAGAGGTGGGAATCAGCGCTGACTCTGGAGCAGAATTTCTTCAAATGTTTGCGAGTTGGATTTTAGATGGTTATGGGATGGATTTTGCACGGTCCCTGGAGTCAGGCACACATGAGTTTGAATCCTCGTTCTGCCAATTACTAGATATAGGAAGATTCCTTAACTTTTTAAAATATGACTTTTCTTATCTATAAAATAGGAACATAATACCCATGTTATGGGACTATTGCAAGGATTCAATGGGGTGTGTCTTGTAAAGTCTCTGAAACATAGCGGAACTTCCAAAGGGTCACATCAGGTTAAAAGGTGTGCGCAAACACAGTGTAAGGGATCAAATTTAGCTTTGATGATGTTGAAATGGCCGATAGGCCAACGGTAACTCGATTCCAAAAGTTATTAGGCACCTGAAACCCCTAAAGCGCTCAGCAGACCGAATGACGTGCATGGCTTTGTGGTGGGAGGGTGGTGCGATTGCTGGCATGAGGGAGAAGGCACTGAAGCACCAGCTTCACACAGGGCAAGTCCACATAGAACCAAAGAATCGAAATGGGCTGGTTTCCCCTTGCCCGGGTAAGGCCCACTGACCCTTGAGCATATCTACTCAGCTTCCTTAGTTCCTACTTGCAGGAGACTGAAATATCCTCCAAGAAGCTGGAAGCAATTGAGCAGGAATTCGGCACTGAGTTTACCACCAGCTCACATGGCCCACTCGAAAGCAGAGCTATGTAGAAGACTGCCTGGGGAAGAGATGAAATGCCAGATACTGCATTCAGTCCCTTGATTTGGTGGACCAGCACCATGGTGGGGTCATACTTCACCTTGAGTAGCTCTCCTCTGCCCCAAAGCACTCTACGTATGTAAAAGCAATGTAGGCTTCTTGGGCAGGACACATGAAGAGAATATTATTAGGATATCAAAGGAGTTATTGGGTGGACGGCTGGTGCCTACTCAGACAGACTTAAGTAGGATTACCTAGGTATTCAGGTATAGCAATGGATGCTACGAGGACTGGCTGACTAGAACAATTACATGGAGTGACAGAGCTGTGGCACAGTACCAAAGAATAAATCACCTTTGCCCTGGATCATAAAACTAAACCTTGATCATTTATTTTAAGACAATCTGTCACAGAGCCCAAGAGAAAAAGAACAATGCCTTGAAAAGCGATGATTGGAGGAAAATTCAAGCTAAGCGCCTTTCTTTTCACTATTTATGCCTCCATACAAATTCGGAGAAACCTTTGTCCCCGTGACTGGTGAGGCCAGTCTAAAGTCGTACAGTCTAAAGTCGTACGGGGAAGCTCTGACAACTACACCAGCTGCTTTGCGGAGAACGCTGTTGGCCTTACTGGGAGCCAGGAGCTCGCTCTACATTGTCCTTCCTTTGTCCTCTCCTTTCTACGTGGCGTCACTTAGGTCTTTAATAACCTTTTAATAGTCTGGACTAAGTCTACAACGTAATAGCCTGAGTTATTATTAGAAACTTTATTTTTAAGTACAATTTAACTTGGACAAGCAGAGAGCAAATGTCTTCTCAATTCCTTTAGGGAACATTTCCTATTTTTCCTTTGTTTCCAATATTTCGAACACAGCTTCTTCAATCCCCCATTTCTTCTCTATTCTGATTCCAATAGCATCTTTAGTCCCTGACACTCTCCTCTTTTCACAAATAATAACTTAATGTGCTTGGGATCACAGCACACAAAAGATGGTATTTTAACCAGCCTTTTCCCTTGAACAACTTTTAGGCTGTTTCTACTGATTTTTTTTTTTTAAACTTTGCAACATTTCCCCAAAGACTGCTTCTCACTAATTTCCTGGCTCTTAAAAAATTCTTTTTCTTTAAGGTTGGTGTCATAATAATACTTCTTAGGGCCTCCAGGGAGGATACTGAACTTAATTATATTATGGCCACTGTAATTTGGTGGGTCAGCCACACTTACTTCCTAACCAATTCATCTGCTGCGACTCAAGGCGAAACCAGGAGTAACCTCTCTTTATGCTTAAGCAACAAGCTGTTCCAAGAAAGCCGTTGTTTATAGTATTGAGAAACGGTTCCTCCAAGCCACATCCCAGTGTAATGTTCAGTTGGCAAAGAGAAGGTTGTATGTTGTTCAACAGGGAAATCTGCCTCATTCGACCACCCAGGAGGGCAGCAAAAATAAGTCACCTAGTAAAGGTGGTCTTTTATGCAAAGGTCAAACAGAACTTTACTGGAAACTTTGGGCGGACTGGAAAGTCCTGGCTTAATATAGTGAACTGCATAATTTAACATGTGCTCGAGTTTTACTGTGGAAGTGAAGCTTGCTGAAAGATCAATGCATGCTCAAATCTACATTTTCTTTAAAAAGCAGGGATTAAAGCTGAAGGAAAATGGAACACGGTGGCTCGTGGAAGGCAGTGCTTCCTGATCCTGACACCGTGCTGCAGCAGTCCCCGTCCTACGCCTGCTTTATTTTATTTCCTTCTTTCCTTGGCACTTGTCTGTAGTGGGCAGCCACCTGCTTTTCCCGGTGACCGAGAGGAGGAGGAGGAGGTGCTCTGGATGTAGGAGTTAAAGGAGGCTGGGTCATCATGTTGCTTGATTCGGGCACAAAATACTATGTTCGAATTAACTGATGTTCCCTCGATTTTTAAAACATTTTTGTTTTTAGTCAGTTTGTTGCCATCATCGGGGTCACTTTTATGTTTATTTTAAGATAAGTAGTTCATGATCAGATGTGGTATATTAAGGACATTTTGTAATTTTAAAATTTATAAAACTTAGGCTGACTGTATATCCTAGTTTGCCTGGACACAGTTCTGGTCTATGTTCTAGTGAAATGATTAAAAAACATTCCGTTTCTCTTGAGAGTTTCCCAGTTTGGATGACGAATTAAGGGTCACCCTTACTTTAATATGTATTTCAGCTACTGAGTGTGGGCAAAAGAGGAAAATTCTAAAAATGCACTTTTAGATGAAAATATCAGTTTGTATAGTGAAGGGTGCCGCAGGCTGAGACATAGGAAGATGACATCCGTATGGTCTCTGTCCTCCAGGAACATATGGCCCCCATGGAGAGACAGTGGTGGTGCAAGGTGGGCAGTGCCACGGTGAAGAGTGTAACTTACAGAGAGCGTCCCCGGCCGGCTGTGTTCTGTGCAGAAGGATGCACGTACGTAGACAGTGCTGCGCTGTTAAGGGCACAGAGCATCAGTGTCTCCAGAGTGAAGGCAGGGAGCTTGGGATCTGAGATACGCACAAAAGCCCAGGTGTGCCAGTGATGGATGAAAATCCTACATAAAAGTCATTTAGGGTAGAAAGTTGGAGAATGCAATCAAAAGTACCTATCCTGCTTTCTTTTCACTCGCCCCATACATGGAAATCTCAAAACTCGTTTTGTAGTGATGTCCTAAAAAATTCAAAACCCTAGGAAATATAAACCATAAAAAACATTAGCATTCTTTTCGATAGGACTAAAATGTGCATTTACAGAACTATGCTAACTTTTCAAGATATCCCTAGTTTGTTAAAATATCATTGAGTAAATGATATCTGAGTGTCTTCAAAGATTTAAAGCAACATAACTTCTCAGACAGGAGTGTATTGAGAATAAGTAACTGGCCATCTAAATCTGAGGTCAGCCAGCTTTTTCTTAAAGGCCCATGTAGTAAATAATTTAAGGCTTTCTGGACCATGTAGTCTCTATCTGAAAACCACTCAACTCTGCTATTGTAGCTCAAAAGTAGCTATACATAATATATAAATGGCATGGCTGCATTTCAATAAAACTTTATTTATAAAAATAGGCAACGGGCCAGAGTCTGTCTGAGGGTCTGAGCCAACCCTCAATCTAAGTCATCACTATATCGTATGTTTTAAGTATACTTTACTCTGGCCCACAAACTATATAATATCCACATATGTGGAAGCAGTTGGTATAATTTATTACAAACTTTAAGTTAAATTATTTAACAATAATCTTAAATTTAATTCCCAAGAACCCATCATTGTAACCACAGTGATCTTTTGTTAATTCTTTAACATTACTGAAACAAAAAGAAAATAATGTAATTAGCTCCAGTTTTATTAACCATGGGTCAACTTTCATATGGAGGAACCCCTTATAAATATACCATACTTATTGTTTATTTCTTCCATAAAAATAAAGAATGAAGTAGATACATTTGCTCTGAGCCCAAGTGAGGAACAAATTTGAGAAAATATTTTATCTCTGTTTAATCCAATCCAAGGTTCTTTATTTGAAAAAGAATATGAGGAACATCAGATTGTGTATCAATCATCTAAGCAGATTAACAAGGTTTCAAAATTCTTAACCAGGAACATAAAATCTTATGATCTGACAATGAACTTGATTCCAGAAGTGACTATTTTAACGTGGGCCGGATTACAAAACCAGAGCTTTGTTTTCAGTGCTGAGACTCTCTCAAGTTCTGCTTTTCTTTCTCTGTTCAAGTCTATCGATTTGTACCTCTCTGAACGCAAACATGCTTGAGCTTTCTGCCCATCAAAATCAACATTTGAGAAAAGAGCTGTAATTCGTACTTGCTAAACTAAAGAGACTGATAAGGTGTTTCAACAGAGATCAAGCTACAAAAATTGGACCAAATGAACTTTAAAAAATGTTATTTCATGTCTTTGCTTTTTTAAATACAATTTTAACTTCTTCTTAATGCCTTAGTATCCTCCTTTAAAAGAAGTGTCTGCATGTGTATTTTGTTTCATACATTTTTTTTCCTGTAAATAATTCTAATCATCAAACAACACTAATGCTGCTGTTTTATGGCTCTCTTCCCTTGCACAATCTCCTTAAATTGAAATATCATTGAAAAATAGATGCGATTCTCTTTCTTAACTTCGATATTTAGGGATGTTTTGAAAGAAATAAATCTAACCCAGGGTGAACAGGCAGGCAACAAGAAGTGCCATGTAGGCCTTCACTTTGTGCTTCATGGGAAAACGCTACATGTCCTTTGATTAAGAGCACCCGACAACCCACAGGTACTGTCACCCTGACACGAATCCATTAGTCGTGCTGTCTGGCCTTCGGGGTGTGCTATGGTATGAAGTTTCTTCTGCCATGCAGATCTGCTATCAGTTTCCACTTCTCAGGAAATCAGTCTTTAGAGTCCCTTCTGTATCCTCCATGTTTCTAGCTTCCTGTGCACTGTCACTCAGAAACATGGATATTCTGCGAAAACTAACAGCAAAACATCAGACTTGTTAAACAATGAAGATTGATTCTGCATATAATTCACTGTCAGTCTGGCTCTGTGTGGCTAACCAACCGCAAACCAATTATTTTCCCTCTGCAGGCTTTTAGTTTCCTAACCGAAGAATGATTCCAGAGGTCCCTTGGACTTCTAAAAGTTTTATGATTTTAAAACTAAAGTACTTAGTGACAACTATTTTCTTTGAAGTTCAGGAGCCATTTTTGCCTCATTTTGCTTTCCCGGCCCTGTCCCCAGAAGTAGACGCTGAACTGACAGCCAGGCAGTTGAGATGCTCCAGCACAGCGCTGCCATCAGAGTGGTCCACAGGCTCTTCTGGGCAATTGTGAAACCCAAAAAGCTTTGAAAAGCAAAAGCCTTTTTTATAAGTTTAGTGCAGATTTATTTGCCCACAAAACTGGACCTGAGTTGTTGTGAAGCAGTTTATAGTCTTTATTTATTCCATTCAGTTTGACTATCCAGATTCTTTCTGCCAATACAGGAATGAACATACGAGGGCTGTCTGGAAAAAAAAATCCAGCCATAAATGCCTCTATTTTTCATATTACATGGCTGGATACTTTCCAGACAGCCCTCGAATATATTAGGAGGTGCTATCCCAGACCCCACCAGAGTTGTCCGGTAATACGTAATATGAGAACCAGATTGACTTAGTATAAATTGGGAAATCCTTGACTTCTGAAAGTTATCTCATCTCAAGGGTTTCATATAAAGGAGGGTGAGGGACAGCAGACCCACTCTCTTTCTAGTGATGACCTGAATTCTACCATATTGCAAATTTTGCCTCTGAGGAGAGAGAGTGTTTGCTACTGTTTTCGTGAAACTCCCATGTACGTTCTTTGAAAAATTGGTATTTTTCACCATGTAGCTTTTAAATTATGAGTTAGTCAACATATTCAGTTAATAAGATATCCCCATCCCCTGTTGTGGATTAATGGAAATTTTATTCATTTAAGTATTTTGCAGGTCAATATTGGGAACCATGAGGCAACCTCATGCCAAATAAGTGAGCAAGTAAACGGGGAAGTGTCTGAGTCTGGGAAGTGAACCTGAGACCCTGACCCAAAGGGCCTCATTCCTTCCATCTTTCTCTTTTTCTAATACTATAAATCTCTATCTGAATGGTTACAGTTAATTCATCATAATCCATCAATAGATGTATAAAGACAGAATTTCTGGACTCTTCCCAGTTCCTCTGGCTCTGTTCGAAGTTCAGTAAACATTAGCTTGATGAACGAACCCATCAATGAATGAATGACGCACCTACAGCCATCCCCCACGTGGAGCGGAGCCATGTTATTTTTGCGGATCTATGAAGCACAGGGAAAACAGTAAGTTCCTACACGGAGACCTCCAGAAAGTAGATTATTCTTCTGGGCTGAAATCCACAACTCTGTCCAGTTTTTGATCAAACAGAAGTAACTTTATTGCCATCTTCTGGTTAACAGTCCTCTGGCTGGGTCCCCACCTGGCCCTTCCATGAATGAAAAGCCAGTTTCAAAGGAGAATGCCTTCCCATCATTTGACATAATCAACGGGCAGAATGAACGACCTGACAGGTGGCCAGTGTGGCAAAATAAAGCAGAAAGGCCAAGTCATTTTAACTTTCTACGTGAACAAATTAAACATTGCTTTTAGAAGGAATGGATGTGACAGGAAATGGTATAATATATGCTCAGGAAAACAAGTAAATGTTTTTAGTGAAAGGTAGTGAATAGGCATGTTTTAGGCAGAGAAGACTGATGGGAAACTGTCATACACATATGTGATTCTCCTCCTCTTTAAAACTTAGACTATAAGACACAAACTAGTTGTTTTTTCATAACAAAGAAATTAACTTTTTATTTTTGAATGTTGACTGAATGTAGTTAGTTAGCATTAATTTGAAGAACATGTTTGCATGTAGCAAAGGTTTGCAATGAGAAAGCAAATGACTTATGGTTTTCCTAACTGTTAGAGATAAATGTACATACATTCTTGGGTAGAGTCAGGATTTGTGCTTTTCAGATTTCTTCTTTAATTTAAGTGAATAAGCAAGAACAGATTTTAATATGCATATTAAAGACCTAGCAAAGGCATACACACAGACTCATGTGAATGAATATTTGAAGTGTAAAAAAATGACTATTACTTTTTAAGTAGTCTATAGCACATTAATTACATTATTATGACTAAAGACAAATTAAAACATGCCATACTTGTTTACCAAAGTTAATTAAATTGCACATAATGGAGCTCAAGTCATTGGAAGGAAAATACGAACTTTAGAGCCATAGAGTGCAATATATTCCAAAATTGTGTGTTATAAAAATACAAAACCTTCTCATTAAATGCTTTGTATTCTCATTTAAACATTTCGGAGGCAGATTCCTACATACTTCCGATATTCTTGCAGGATTATGTAGATGTGTTTCTCATAGGACCTCACTAATGTTTTTGGGAGACAATTCATTTTCTGCAACTTAGAAGTTATTAAGTCAGTCTTTTTGATCCCATTGCTTCTGACCACTCAGCAGTGCCTGCTGGTGCATGCTGCATGGGTACATCAAATCCAAGTATCTTGGTCTCCGTGTCTTAAAAATGCAAGTAGACATAAGCAAGAAACTAGTATGTGAGCACTAAGAAAGTACTACCTAATCAAGTCTATTGTACCCATGGAAAGCTTTAGTTGGGTTGCTTTACCAACCCTTGAAGGTCCCTAAAATATGTCACAGGGAAAGCCTACTGACAAAAAGCACGGGGACAGAGGAAAACAGAATATTAAGAGCCTGGACTCTGATTCCAAGTGGCCTGATTTGTCTTACTGTGCCATCTATTTTATTCTAACAATTGCTTCCAAATTCATTTCAAAATTGTGAGTTTGATTGCCATTTTCTTAAGTAAAATTTTCCTAGGGTTATTATCAGCGAGTTCCGACTACATTCTGTTTTGCTATTATTACCTCTCCCAGATCCAAAGATAAACACCTGGGGGTCGGAGGAGAGGACAGTCTGGGCTGAAGTTTTTGGAAGCCCATGCATGTGTAATCCTAACATTAGCGCCACCAATTTAATATTTTCCTCATCATTTAAAGAGTGCTTTCTGTCTGATGACAATTCTTTTGCCTTTGCGTTTCTCTCCTGGGTGGCATTTAAGCTATACTTAAAACTTACATCTTGTTTATATACGCTCTTGAGCCAGATCCTTTGGTTTACAGGAAAGAATGTGCTGATCTCTTTCCTTCCTCACTAAAAATTACTGAAGTTCCATTAATTGCTTCTGTGACTACTTATTGTTCATCTCCTCAAAGGGTTGATATCAAATGCAGAGCTCTGACTGCTTGGTTTTGCTTATGCTACAATATAAAATGTAATTCAAAGAGATTATGGAAATAGTCTACATTTAGTCTATGCACGTATATACCTAAACACTGTCTGATTAAAAATTAGGTGTGCAATTTTTTTGCAAAGCTTATCTTTCATAATATTTCCTTCAGCCACCCAGTGTTCTATTATATACAGATGTAAATATATGTGTATGCACATTTTAAAATCCTATAATACACTCATAGACAAGAAAACTGTACAATGAAATGCTTTTTTTTTAAGGAAGAATTAAAAATACGATCCACTAAAATGTCATCCAAAACTAATGGGAAAAGAAGGAAAATCAGACATTCATGGAACTAGAGCTTAGACATCTGGGTCTACCTAAATTGTGCCCTGACCATTAATGGGAAATTAATGATCACTTTGTACTTTATATCCTGTAAAAAGCATTATTTCCCAATGTTTTTGTTCTAATGTACCCAAATAAGGGTATACGTTTTTTCATCTGAAACTGAATCAAAATTCCTCTGATAATTTTGATGTACATTCTTATTCCCAAATAGCACAATAAAAGCTTTCTTATAATGTAGACAACAAAATAATCGACAAGACTTGTTTTCAGTAACTAATACTTTGTGAAAAATAAATGTATTCTGATGCCGTTTCATCATTCATCTTTAATGGCTTTTATAATTTTCAAGTGCCACAATAAATTCAAATTAGAAAATTACAGGGATTAAATTTTCTACGGTGTTTTCCAAATGGCACCCAAAGCAGTCATAATTTAACTATGAATCGGTTTTAAACTCATTTATAGTTCAATTCATTAAGTGTTTGGTATTTCAAATTAAATTGTAGCAATGAGAAGCTTACTGGCATGCTGCATCTTGAAGTTTTAGCAACCAATGTCTGTTTAGCACTATCTTCTGGGCACAGGAGAGGTCTCTCTTTTAAAATGCTATCCAACCATGTGACTAAATGGCTCCCAGAAATTTAGGATTAGAAATGCAAAGGTTAGATAAAGTTAAAGGTCATCCTCCTACAGGCAAGAAGGGGCCAGCTTCCAACTAGGTTTCTAGCAGATCTGCTTCCCTAGGGCACATCATAAAAGTAATTTAGTGACAACTCACCTTCCCAGGGGTCATTGGAGCCTCAAGTCCTCTGGAATTCACTTTTAAGAAGCATGATTAAGTGGGGACAAGTATTGGCTCTAAAGTATTTATGCTGAGAACAAATGTCTGTCAGAATTAAATTCTTTGTGTGTGGTGGTTCCAGACCTAAAAAAAGATGCGTGACCTGATGAAAAGCACATATATTCTAGTCACCAAATTAAATTTTAGAAGGAATATTGGTTAATTGATTTATTAGGTTTTAAAAAAATACTCCAGAAATCCAAAAAGCCAAAACAGCCTAATAAAATGGAGAATGTATTTATGACCAAGTTAGTTAAATCCTTTTCAATCTTTTCTAGTCCAGTTTTGTCTCACACTTGGAGGGGAAACGCAGTCACAGTGTTTCAAAGAAAAATGAAGATGCCATTTAAACCAAGCCAAGAAAGTTAACTTCTTTAAAAATTCTGCAAGAAAACCTATTTCCTGATTAAAACAAATCTCCTGCTTTTAGTGTTTTTGATAATTTTGACATGAAAAAGTTGGCTTAATATTAGGTAGAGATGGTTTTTCCACATTAAAAAAAATTGCTAAAGGTTAAAATATGTGTGTACTGGACAAAATTAAAACACATTACCTGACACTGTGTGTGGGATACAGCTTGAATCGACACAGTGCGTCAGACGAAGCTGGTACTTTGACATGCACGGCACACATCTCGGTAATAACAGGGGAGGAGGCATACAATTTCCAAGGAACACCCACAATGAAAATTATTCTTTCCAAACAGAGAATTGTTTTGGAATAAGTTAGGTTAATTGGCACCACGGGACTTTTCTCAAGGAAACACAGAGCACTGAAATCCTCAAGTGCAAGTAAAAGGATCAAGCATGACCCTGGTTCCCTTTTCAGTTTTGCACATCTAGTTTACTCGGTCTACAGCCCAATTAACCTTTGTAGATTCACAGGCAGGTAGAAAAGGAGCCAGTTTTTCCCCCCAGGTGTTTTACAGCCTGAAAGATTGATTGACTAAAGGAGGTTCAATGGCCAAGCAAAGGAGAAACTCACTGAGGATCTATCTGGGAATATTCTACTTTTGAGAGTGAATTATGGGTTCTTTTATAAAATAAGGTCATTATTTTATAATTTAAGGAGTGAGAAATTGCCTACAACAACATCTGCAATATCCTCCTTATTAGAGGTTCATAGTTTTGTATTCCAGCATCATTTTAATCCTCTCTGACTGCAGGATACCCAGATTTTGGCCTTTTGTAGCCTAAATCCAAGTATCAGTATCCTTTTAAAAAATAATCTGACCCCTCCCTTTACTATTTAAATGTGCATTTCCCCAAGGAGTCTATAGTTGTGGTTACCATTTTCATGAATTATTATTTACAACTATCGCAGAGGGGGCCCTCTTCTTTATATTACCACAACTGATATTTTCCCCTAATTTGCAACCTTTCATCAGAACCCATTAAATATCCTACGTTGCTAATGTACCAAGTTTCACAATTTGCACCTTAATATTATGGGAAAGAAGGTATAAATTCAGTCAATACCGAATGTAAAAATGCTTATGTTTAATAGGGTAAATTTCTAAATATTCCTCCAAGTATTAACCCACTGAAAATTGGAATTGAAAGGAATCTCAGCTATTACAGATCCTCTCATTTTACAGATGACAAATAGAGACTTGAGTGGTCAGTGACTGGCCCATGGGTACGAAGCACAATGGTGGCAGAGCTGTGCGAGGAGTCAGCATTCAATCCCATATCCACACCCCCTATGGCCCCCCAGTCTGCTTTCAACACAGCTGCTATTTACTTGTTCCAAAGTTTTAAGTCAAATCATGTCACTCTACTGTTCAGAATCCTCCAATGATGCCCCATTTCACTCCTTAGTAGAACGTGTAGGCCCCTCCGTATCTGATGTACACTTTCCACCAATGTTGAACTCGGCACTCACCCCCTACGACCCCTGTCCCCTTCCTTCACTCGGCTCCAGGCAGGTTTCCTCCCCAGAGCACCAAGCGCTGCCCACCTCAAGGCCATGGTGTATCTGCGCCTTCCAACCCCGATCTGAAAACTTGTCACTCTATTACCCCTACACATAAAAGCTGTTCTCCTGCCGTTACTAACACCTGAAGTCTCACTTAGCTGAGCCATGCAACTTTTGAAAGTTGGAATGGAACGATGGTGACCTGACAGGATGGGAGAGCACACCCGTTTGTCAGTGTGGTGGGGTGCCCAGTGGGCTCTGCGTTGGGAGACACTGACGAGGTCTCTCGATCGGTACCAAAGAGAAAAAGATCAGGCTAAAGCAGAGCAAGCCCCACGCTGTCGGGCCTGGGCCAGCAAGGAGTCCCAGCACCGAGCCAGCCACACCGCCGCCTCTGCACCGCAGCTCTCTGGAAACAGCCGGGGGACTTGCACTGCTTTTTACTTCACAGACTTTCAGAGCTAGAAGGGACCTATCATTTAGCCTAGTCCTCAGACTTCAAAGATGAGGGCACAGAGACCCCAGAAGGTTAAGAGATGGCTCCAAGCCACACAAAGACTGGCAAAACCGGTGACCTTGTCTGGGCTGCGGGAGTGCTGTGGCCACCTCCAGCTGAGGTGGGATATTCCAGGAATGTGACACGTTAGGATCAAAGGTGCTGACAATGGATGCTATCACCCAAAGTTTTACTTAGTAGTATCTAATAATTATTTACAAGAGAAGAAGCGCACCTAGTCAGTCATGCCCAGGAAAGTTTTTTGTTTTTGTTTTTGTGCAGAAGTTTTATATGTATTGACTTTTAATCAGTCAAAATCGTAAAACAGGCACGCACGCACACACACACTCTTCTTTGCACAAGGAGACATTGTCTTTAGTTTGCAATTAAGCAACTTGTGCAATTAAGGAACTATGCCAACTATTAGGTAAATCTTTCTGGAGCTAGCCACATTACTGCAGGTCAGAAACTCCTAACGACGATCAGCCCCAGGGTGATGCATATAAGAAACCCCGGGCGTAAATACATTATTAATGTCATGGGGTCAATCTGATCTTCCAAACCCCTGGAGATTTAAACAGAAGCTTTAATGGCAGTACAGGGGAAAAACCCCAGACTGCGTAAGAGAGAGAATGAGCTATGTGACTTTTTCAACCTCAGGTCACAGGCTGGAGTCCAGTCTAGGCTAGTAATTGATAACTTATGACAGATGTTTGGTGACCTGTGTGTGGAGGGAAGTCAGTTCAGGTTTTGTTTCACTTTTCCTGAACAGGTGTGTTCATATCCATCCACAAAGATGTTTGCACTGTGGGAGCCTCCTCACCAACTCTCTCATAGGAAGGCTAAAAATTTAACGGGAATTAAGCTTGGTCATCTTTTTCTCCTCCCAGGAGTAGTGCTTTCCTAATTTTTTTCAACCCCAAGCATTTTCCATTCACATTGTGTACACAATTTTCTCTTTTTCTTTCTTTTTTTTTTTCAAAGGAATTCTGAATAGTTTCAAATTGTTGGCCAAGGGTTCTTAGAACAGATGTGTTTTCCCTATCTAGAAATAGCCTGAGGACAGATGTCATTTTATATAAGTTTGTGATCCATTTGGATCAAAGGTGCTTTAAAATAAGAGGTTGGTTTAGAAACATCTTATTAGAATTTTTTTAAAAAGGTAAAGAATTTACCTACTCTTAAAGAGAAAGCCAGAATATTTGATATTTGAAAGGAATGTTCTTTTCTCAAGAATTCTGTGGCAATACGCAAACATTTAAGGTCCTTTGTCAGAACGTTTTACTTCCGTACTAGCTTTAGTTTATTGGGTTCACTTCTATAATCAGATTAAAAAATTTCAACTGCTAGCCGTGATGGAATTAAGGTAGATCAAAGTTGTGGATGTTCGTTTTCTGTTCTTGTTCTGCCACATCGATGTATGATAGAGTAATGAGTATATAATTTATCTTCACCAAATAATGAGTTTTTACAGATTTCCTGTGTTTTGAAGCTTAGGCTTGTGAAATTAAGCAAGATTTTGAAATCGGTGAATGGATGAACTTAAATTGTATATGGCATGCCCAGATAGAGTAAAATGGAAATTCACTAGCTAAAGCATTCACATTTTTACCTCCCTTTTGGTGGTAATTCCTGAGAGCCTCGGTGACCCTATGTACTGTCACTTGGTATCACAAAGTCATGCTAGGATAAAAAAATTACATGACTTAGAAAAACATTTTCTCAGTCTTTTCTCATGATAACACATTACAGAATGGTCTTGATAAGTAGCACTTTAATTTTCAAAGCATATTTTGACTGAAGTCCCAAGTTGATTTTAATTTCTAGGCAATGATCCAGTTTCTAAAAACATTTTAGATTTGTCCTCAGTTTTGCACAACTTGGTATTCTATATAATCACAGACTTTACTGACTCTAAAATAACTAATTGCCAATTGGTGAATAGAAACATATTAAAATATATTGTCTTAACTGACAATATTTATTGTGTATATTTATTATATAAATGTAAAAATGAAAGAAGCCTGGTAAAAGCCAAAGGCTACATAAATAAACTTTTAAAACTGGTCATAGAAAGGTAGACACAAACTAAAGAGCAAACATGTTTACAGATTTAGGAAATTTTCTGTAAAATACTGAGTTAATGTGATAGGAAAAATGTCTCTCACATCCTGGGCTCTGAGAAGGATGGAGCTGAGGTCATTCCATTTATAGCCTTATACCTGACCTTCCTCACATTCCACAAATAAATGAAGTGATGTTGGTTGTTGCTGTTGTTTAACTTTGAAAACTTTCTTTATAGTTCTCCCTTCCTTAACAACCTGGAACGTTTTACCCATCTGCTTTCAAACAATTTTTTTTTTTTTGAGTAATGCACTCTCTGTATCACGACATTACATGTTAATGTTACAGCAGCTTTGACCAATTACTCCCCTCCCAGATCCTGAGGTCCTAAATCTGTGCTTCGGGCCGTAGTTGCTAGTGGGCAAAACCATGTACCTTCTTACTTTTCAGTCCCAATATATTCCTTTGCAAATCCTACATTTTTTTTTTTTAACTCTAGGGCAGATGGTTACAAACTGTGCTCCAAAAGAAACACACAGAAAGACATACATTACTGTAATACCCAGGTCGAGAAAGACTACCATGAAAGCAAGGAGGTCCTGACGAACGGTTGCTGCGTACTCGCGTGTCAGCTGCTGTGTGCTTAATCATCCTTAGGCACGTGCTCTGACAATTCCAGACCTGGGGGCTTCGGCATAATGAGGTCGGCAGCAGTGCCGTCACCTAATGTCAGAAGGTGATGCTGTGAAAACGAAGGTGTTGTCTTTCTGTAGTGATGCATTGAAATAAAAATATATTCTGGGTTTATCTGATTGAATTAGAGAAAACCCACGTTTCCATGGGCTTGCCATATAATTTTGGTGCATGTGCTAAGCCTATCACAGAATTTCCATAAATTATCATTCAATCCCATATTTAGGGGGACTGTTAATGCCAGGGGGTATAGTTAACAGTGGCCATGGGGGCTTGTCAGTCCATCTGGGGGTTGGCACCTTTTCCTTTCCTTCCTGTCTGTTTTGTGTTTGTAAGATAGACGGTGATAGCAGCCAATGCTTACAGATACTTCAGATTCATGTGAAAGTGTGCATGTCAAGTGTTAGGTGCACCCTTTCATTATTGCTGTTCTCCAGGGGAAGACACGGAGACTAGGGAGATGAAATAGCGTGCCTGGGGCCCAGCCACCAGCACAGGGCGTGGGTGCGTGCCTGGAGCCCAAGTCTGTGTGCTGGACCCCGATCTAGGCCCACAGCCTCCTCGCGGTCCGGCCAGGCAGGACGAGCAGAACTGAGTGTGCTCATACCACGTGACCGACCGCTGGGTCCTGAACCTGCTCTCAGTCTGCCCTCTCCTGCAGTGCTGCGAGCAAAGGCGTGTCGTGTCGTGTTGTGCTGTGTCATGTCGTGTCGTGTCGCGTTGAGGACCGCGAGTGAGAGGTGCGTCCGGCAACCGCATTGGAAATCGGCTCTGGTACCTTGCTAGCTGTGTCATCTTGGACAGTTTACTTAACTTCTGGACTCCGGTCTCTTCATCTGTGACATGGGATATTAACACCTGCCTCACGGGGTGACTGTCAGGATTACAGAAGGAACCTATGTGACGGCTCAGCAAAGCACATGCTTAAAAAATGTGGCCGTTACGGTTAGAAGAAGAAAGGCCAGAGTATCTCCTGGCTTACAACTTGGCTTGGAGACTGCGGTGGAGCACTGGGAAGGGAAGGCTGCTCAGTGCCTCTAACAAGGGAGTGCTGTGCTACCTTCCACCCTGTCCAGAGAGTCTGGCGATCCCCGCTGTTTCCTTTGCATTATGTAAAATCACCCCTGGCAAGCAGTGACAACTAGTGTCACCGACAGGTCTCTTCCTCTTTCTAGTCAGATTCAGCGAGCTGCGTGGGGCTCCCACGTTCAGTCGGATGATGTTTAAAGATGACAAAGACCTTCTCAGGGTCCAGATTTCTTGGTTTTTCACTTGTTTTCAGTGATTGCCATAGGACTTGTCAGATTTATGGACTCTATTTCCTCTGCCCTTCAAGTCTTAGGTAAATATAAAGACATTAATGTAAAAACTTTCCTCACCTCGGCTGTGACTTATGGGACCTAAAATGTAGGAGAAGGCAGGCCTTTCTCTGCTTACCTGGAGGGACACTGCATCTGCCACTCCAGGAAAAGGACGTGACGCATGATGGAGAGTGATTTACAGACTGAGCTGCTGTGCACCGGCATGCGCGTGCGTCTGCCCATCCACGTTTACAGAGGTGTGTCAGGGGGACCGCAAAGGCCGGCGTGAGCAAGTAAGCGCCCAGAAATGAAAACTAACTTAACAGAAAATCCACTGAGATTATTTCACGTCACTCAGGGACAGCTTGCTTTTCTCTGTGGACGTTCAAGGTAGATTTAAAATGAAAACTGATTTAAAATGGAAAACATTTTTCAGAACACAGGGCATGTGGATACCAAGTGTAAGCAATACTCAACCAAGTAAAGACAGTCAGGCTTCATACCTTACCATTACTACCCTGATAAGAAAATACCTGTGGTCAAAAATTTTACTTGTACATCTACAGTTTAACTTCATGGTTTGAAACCAGAATTTTAAACTACCAAAAAAAAAAAAAAAAAAAAAAAAAAAAAAAAAAAAAAAAAAAAAAAAAAAAAAAAAAAAAAAAAAAAAAAAAAAAAAAAAAAAAAAAAAAAAAAGAAGGCACTTAAAAGCTTTTTTTTTTTTAAATTTTGGGGAACCCTATTTATTCAATTAATTTTCTACCACTTTAAAAATGAATTTACCTAATGGTCATTTCCACCACAGTAGTGATTCTCTTTTATTACTTCTAATGCAGTAATTTGATAAGGCAAAAATGTTTAAAATGCCACGTATACAAAAACATTCCAGAACGGAGATCCTGTGATTGTGATACTGAACCCACCTGTGCTCCCAGCCTTCTTCCACCCCAACACGTGCTTAAAGGCAGAGTGCTGCCCGTTTTCCCGAGGAAGCACGTGCTAAATGGCCCGGTCAGCGCCAGGGGCTGTGTTTTCAATAGCAGACACCCTGACGCCTCCCGGGCTGCCACGAGACGGGAGTTAAAGGCAGAGGGAGATGTGAAGACTTCCTTCAGAAAAGCCCCTGGGTTTCACTGCGCTCTC
>PVJL010007208.1:0-81218 GCA_004026885.1 Lyroderma lyra
ATTTTTGTATATGGAGAGAGTTCATAGCTCAGGTTCATTCTTTTGCATATGTTTTTCCAGTTTTCCCAGCACCACCTACTAAAGAGGCTGTCTTTTCCCCATTGTATGTTTTTTGCTCCTTTATCGAAAATTATTTGTCCATATATTTGTGGGTTTATTTCTGGGTTTTCAGTTCTATTCCATTGGCCCAGGATTTCTTTCATGAAGGTTTGCTCAAAGTGGGAAGTGAATTCTGTCTATTATCCCCACACATATTCTTTGGACATTTATGTACAATTTGTTTTGTGCCAGGTATGAAGCCTGCACTGAACATTGTAATTATGAACTTAACTAATTATAGACCTTGGAAGATAATGATTAAGAATCTTCTGCTCTGTTTTTATTGCTGTGCAGTTATTCCAGAGATGTGCCCAGGTAATGCGAAGTACTTCACACTTTCCCTATTACTGCTTTTCTTTCTTTGGTCAGCTGTTTCCTGTATAATCTTGGAGAGTCTCTGGTATCAGCCCAGTGCCTTCTATGGCATGCAAGGTGATGACAGGCAAAGGCCATAATGTATGGTTCCAGTCCATCTCTCTGTCATGTCTTTCACAATGTTTGCCTCTGTAGACTCTCTTCATTTGTCATTCTCTGGACATTCCCTACCTAGCTCAGCCATTCTCAACCTATGAGTCACGACCCCTTTGGGGTTCGAACGACCCTTTCACAAGGGTTGCCTAAGACCATCGGAAAACACCTACCAGATATTTACGTAATGATTCATAACAGTAGCAACATTACAGTCATGAAGTAGCAACGAAAATAATTTTATGGGGGTCACCACAACATGAGGAACTGTATTAAAGGGTCGTGGCATTAGGAAGGTTGAGAGCATTAAAGGGTTGCGGCATTAGTAAGGTTGAGAACCGCTGCCCTAGCTGGTTGCCTTTGCTCAGCTGTGCTTCTGTCAGGAATTATCCTTTTCTGCTCCTTTCTCCTTTGTGTTTCATTATGAGTTAGTTATTATAAGTGTACAGGTCTGAAAATTAAGTTTGCACACATATCCTAGAAAAAGTGCTACATACCTCATTACTGAATATCGCTATGGTCACCTTCGAAGTACGCCCCTTGGGAAGCTATGCACCGATGCCAATGCCTAGTCTACCCTTCAAAGTAGTTTTGGAACTCTTTTTCTGGAATGGCCATCAGAGCTGCTGTTATATGACTCTTGATGTCCTGAATGTCATAAAAATGTCTTCCTTTCAATATTTCCTTTATCTTTGGGTAAAGAAAAAGGTCATTGGGGGCCAGATCAGGTAAGTAGAAAGGATGTTCCAATAGAGTTATTTGTTTACTGGCTAAAAACTCCCTCACAGACAATACCACGTGAGCTAGTGCATTGTTGTGATGCAAGAGCCTTGAGTTGTCGGCTAAAAGTTCCAGTCGTTTTCATTTAACTTTTTCACGCAGCCTTTTCAGCACTTCCAAATAATAAACTTGGATGACTGTCCAGTTGGTACAAATTCATAATGAATAATCCCTCTCATACCAAAAAAGGTTAGCAACATTGTTTTGACCCTTCATGTGGACTGGCAGAATTGGTTGTGGTGAATTGGCTGACTTCCATTGTGTACTTTGTTTCAGGGTCATATTGTACACCCATGTTTCATCATTTCATCACCAGTGATAACATGGCCCAAAACATCATCTTGCCTTTCTAAAAGGTCTTGCCTTCAACTCTCCTTTGCTTTTGTTCATCAGTGAGCTCCTTTGGGACCATTTTTGCACACAACCTTTCTCATGCCAAGATTTTCAGTTAAGAGTTTTCTGTTTCTCTGTCGATGTTTATTTGGTCTGCTATGCTTCTCATAGTCAGTCGATTTTGATGCACAGTTTGACAAATTTTTGCATTGTTTTTGTCAGTTCTGCTTGTTACTGGCTGCCCTGACCTCTCTTCATCAGTGACACTTTCTCTCCCCTCAGAAAAACATTTAATTTATTTGTACACTGCTGTTTTCTTCATGGCATTATCTCCATAAACTTGGACTAACATGTCCCTGCTTTCACTTCCACTCTTGCCAAGTTTAACAAGAAATTTAATGTTGTTCGTTGCTCTAATTCAAGTTCTAACATTGTTGCTATGGCAAGCAAAACCCTGCAAGAACAACAATGAACGCCCCTCAGCAAGACATAGCCACATGTCAACATGAACACAGCTATGAGACACAGCTATACAAAAGTTATGAAACCTTACCAAGTTGTTTGTACAGTGTTGCCAATGTAAGTGCATGATGGCAGGTTCATGAACTTAATTGCCAGACCTCATATGTTTCATCTCAGAGAGAATTGAAACACACTACTTAAAATCATGGTTATTTTTATTCATGCTTCCCCCTCCTCTTCTAGTTTATAAACTGAAAGGGTTTTTAAGCACAAGAATAATTCTAAATGTAATAATATATGGTAAGAAAATTTATGTAAGTCTCAGAAGACAAGCCTTAGTTCTATTTGAATCCTAACTGCTTCTCAAAGGGTGAGGTTTGCAGTAGTTACATCATGTCACTTTATTAATTTACTAAGTGGAGATAATGAGACATATCTTTTAGGAGTGAGGGGCCCTGGGCCAGCATTGCATAAGTGCTCAATAGACCTCCCTACAGTTGTTAATAATGGATTTCTTGCTTCCTAACAATGTTTGGTTGAACATCAGGATGGATAATGAAGCAGAAGAGAATGAGTTAGTTATATTGAGTGCAAAGATTGTGTATTCTGGTTTGTGCTTCCATTCCAGTGTCTATGTGTGTAGTATAATGCATACAGTAAAGAGGGATGAATGCCTCTTTATGAAATGTCCTATGGAAATGAGGGTTTCATTTTTTTCGTGGTAATTGCATAGAAGTATTTAATCTAGGAAAGTAATGTACACATGATTGATAATGTCATTCTGTATAGGTTTTTCCATTGGCAACTAGTTGGAAATATCACATAACTAGATATTTATTACATTTATACCAGGAGTCACAGCCTATAAAATAAAAGTTTCCTTAATTAAAATTGCTCTGCTTTGTTTTTGCCCACAGAATTCTGGCCATATTGAACGATTTATGTTTTGACCCTCTTCTTTTCAGAACAGGCAGCTGTGTAAAATGTACATATCGTATAGCTTATGAAACCAGAGAGTTAGTATTACCATGGGGTTAAGTTTTATCTTATTAATTTTTTATGTATTTGACATTGTTGCTTGGTAGCTAATTCTTCCAAGTTCTTAGTAGGAATATAAATGTCTTCTAATAGATATAGGCAAAGAAGCTTGCTCTACGAGAACTTGACATACCAATGTAAATATTTTAAAAGAATACGCTGTTTATCTCCATAGCCAGTCACACAAGGTTTTTATCCCTCATCCATCTTTGTGATAAATGAATGTACATTAATTGTTAGTGCTGTAAAATATGTCTTATGACATAAAGACTAGTGATAGATGACACTTTCAACCAAGAAATTGCATTGAGATGTTTTACAGTTGCAGGTGGGGTGCTGTTTAGTAATTGAGCCATTTGAAAGTATGCCATTGAATGGTGAGGCAAATTGATCTTTGTAAACTGTTTCTTCTTTTGTCAGATATGCATTTTGAAACATTTTACATTCACAGCATACTAGAGGTCCAAATATATGTGTCTCTAAAAAATAGGTAAATATGCCAAAGGTAATGGTGAGAAAAGCCCACTGAAGAGATTTAGATAGTTAAAACTAGGATGTAAAGAAGGCTGTCATCACTTGTTAGGTAGTGGTACTAAGCAGGTACCCTGATGCTTATAATTTGATAGGAAGAAGGGCTTAAGAACAAGGGTACAAATTGTAAGAAAGGAAGTTGAAAACCTCAGGGGAAAGAGTGTAGATAGGCCAGTGCTTTCTTATGGGATGGGGTAGGGGCTGTGAGTGGGGAAGGACAAGAATCTTAAAAGTATAATTTCTGGGGGGAAAAGATTTAAAGTGTATTAGTTTTCTATTAGAAGTTGACCACAGATAATAGTGTGCCAAGATCAGGCTGCCAGTGTTCCAATTTGGGGACTCCAGGGAAGAACCCATTTCCTTGTCTTTTCCTGCTTCTGGAAGTTTACTCATATTCCTTGGCTGTATCTAGGCTCCATTGCTTCTTTAAAACCAGCAGCAGTGGGTTGAGTCCTTTTCACATCTCATCAGTCTGATTTCCTCTTCTGCCTCCCTTTTCACTTTGTGATTACATTGGACCCACTTGGAACATCTTGAATAATCTCTATTTTGAAGTCGGCTGATGAGCAACTTTAATTCTATCTGCTACCTTAATTCTCTGTTGGCATGAAAGGTAACATTCTAGGTTCTGTGAATTAGGATGTGCACATTGTTAGGAGTCAATATTCTGCCTAGCACATAACTATGCAATTCCTTTATACTTTTATTCCAGTTAAAATTTATAAAGAAAATTGGTTTTTGGGTTGTTTGACTGTAAAGCACATTCTTAACTGAGTAATTGTACTTCTAAGGGGTCACTATTCTTCAGTATCCTAAGTATTGAGTAAAATTGTTTGAAATTTGTTAAGGTCCTGAAATTCAGGGCAAGCTATTGTTTCCAAAAAAATCATCGAAGACTTAGTTTCAGTATAGTTAGACCTTAGTTTTTGCTGCTTCACCAATGTAATAAATATTGCAAACCCTCAGCTAAAGAGAATCTACCCTTGAATTCTGGAGCAGCATTGAAACTTAGAAGTATTTGAGAGAAATTATATTTGTAGGTGAAGAAGCAAGTTTCTTGATTATGCCTGGTATGTGGAGAGGAGCTTATTACTAAGTTCAGAAAATGAAGTGCTCTGTTTGCCTGTGGATGCCTGAAGCAGGCAGTCTTTTATGGAAAGCTAAGGAGCATGGTAGAGGTAGTAGGAGAAAAAGAGACAGGATGAAAGTAAAAGAGAGATGAGAGAATAGAGCGGTGGGATAATAATGGTGTCAGAACCGCAGGCACCAATAACAGAGAAGAAACTGAAAGGAAAACTCCATACTTGAGGGTGGGCTGAGGGCAGAAAAGCTGCTATCTATTCTTGTATTTCCAAAGCTCTAAGGAGTAATTTTTGAATCTGTCTGAGTCTTACTTGTGGTACATTATGACCTCCTTGCAGAAAGAGACTGTCTTATGTCAGTATCCACTCAGCCTAGCAAAGAGTTCTCAAACTTTTGATCTCAGGATCACATTTATAGTGTTAAAAATTTATTAAAACCCTCATACATTGTTGGTGGGATTGTAAAATGATGCAACCACTGTAGAAAGCAGTTTGGCAGTTCCTCAGAAAGTTAAGCACAGAGTTATCGTATGACCTAGCAATTTCACTTATAGTTATATGATAAAGAGACTTGAAAACATGTTCATACAAAAACTTGTACACAAATGCTCCTAACAGCATTATTCATAAAGTAGAAATACCCCAAATATTCATCAGTGGATGAATGGATAAAGTGTGGTATGTTTATCTATACCCATGGTATATTACTTAGTCATAAAAAGTAGTGAAATACTGATACATGCTATGACTTGGATGACCATTGAAAACATGGTAAGTGAAAGAAGTCAGTCATAAAAGGCAACATATTGTATGATTCTATTCATATGGGATATCTAGAACAGACAAATCCATAGAGATAAAAAGTAGGTTGGTGGTTGCCAGGGAATGGGGAGAGGGGAGAATGAGAGTGACTTCTAATAGGTATGGGATTTCTCTTTAGGATGATGAAAATGTTCTGGAATTGGATAATGCTGATGATCATACAACCTTATGAATATAGTAAAAACCATTGAATGTATATGAGGTCTGACAATTAAGTTTGCGAACTCATCCTAGAAAAAGTGCTATATATTCATACCTCATTGCTGAATATCACTACGGTCACCTTTGAAGTACTCCCCTTGGAAAGCTATGCACCGATGCCAGTGCCTAGTCCACCCTTCAAAGCAATTTTTGAACTCTCTTTCTGGATTGGCCATCAGAGCTGTCATCTTATTACCCTTGATGTCCTGAATGTCATCAAACTGTCTTCCTTTCAATATTTCCTTTATCTTTGAGTAAAGAAAAAGTCATTGGGGACCAGATTAGGTAAGTAGGGAGGGTGTTCCAATACAGTTATTTGTGTACTGCCCAAAAACTCCCTCATAAATAGTGTCGTGTGATGCAAGAGTCATGAGTTGTTGTGATGCAAGAGCTATGAGTTGTTAATGAAAAGTTCAGGTCATTTTCGTGTAACTTTTTCATGCAGCCTTTTCAGTACTTCCAAATAGTAAACTTGGTTGATTGTCCAGTTAGTACAAATTCGTAATGAACAAACCCTCTGATACCAAAAAAGTTTAGCAATATCGTTTTAACTCTTGATTTGGACCTATGGAGCTTTTTTGGTCTTGGAGAATTGGCTGACTTCCATTGTGCACTTAGACACTTTGTTTCAGGGTTACATTGGTACACCCATGTTTTATCACCAGTGATAACATGGCCCAAACACATTGCCTTGCCTCTCCAAAAGGTCATGGCAAACTTCGATTCTCCTTGGGCGAGCTTTTTCAGGATCATTTTTGCACACACCTTTCTCATGCCAAGATTTTCAGGTAAAGATTTTCCTGTTTCTCTATCCATGTTTACTTGGTCTGATATGCTTCTCACAGTCAGCCAATGATTTTGATGCATAGTTTGAAGAATTTTTGCAATGTTTATGTCAGCTCTGCTCGTTACTGGCCGCCTTGACCTCTCTTCATCAGTGACGCTTTCTCTCCCTGCAGAAAAACATTGAATCCATTTGTACACTGCCATTTTCTTCATGACATTATCCCCATAAATTTGGACTAACATGTCTGTGATTTCACTTCCACTCTTGCCAAGTTTTTTATTTTATTTTATTTTTTATTGTTAGACTTATTGGGATGACATCTGCTAGCAAGAATTACATAGGTTCCAGGTGTACAATTCTACAGTGCATTGTCAACTTGTTGTATAATAAGTTCACTACCTAGTGTGAGCCCTTTTTCCATCACCATATATTTAGCCCCGCCTCCTTCCTTTCCCACCCCTCCCCCTTCTCCCTTCCCCTCCCCCCTCTCCTACCCACTCCCCCTTCTCCCTTCCCCTCCTCTCTTGTCCCCAAAGTAACATTAAACTACTGATTGTGTCCATGGGTTTTTTGTTCATTTTTTTTTCTTTGTTGCTTTCGGTTTTATATTCCACATATGAGCGAAGCCATACAATTTTTTATTTTTTCTGTCTGGCATATTTCGCTTACTTAGCATGATGATCTCCAGGTCCATCCATTTTGTTGCAAATGGCAATATTTCATCTTTTCTTACAGCTGAGTAATATTCCATTGTGTATGTGTACCACAGCTTCTTTATCTAGTCATCTGTCATGGGGCTCATCGGTTGTTTCCATGTTTTCTCCACTGTGAACAGTGCTGCAATGCACATTGGGGTACATAAGTCTTTGTGGACTAAGGTTTTCAAGTTCTTTGGGTAGATCCCCAGAAGAGGGATTGCTGGGTCATATGGTCACTCCATTCCCAATTTTCTGAGGAACCTCCACACTGTTTTCCAAAGTGGTTGTGCCAGTTTGCACTCCCACCAGCAGTGTGCGAGAGTTCCTTTCTCTCCACATCCTCTCTAGCATTTGTTATTCCTTGTCTTGTTGATAATAGCCATTCTGACAGGTGTGAGGTGGTATCATATTGTGGTTTTGATTTGCATTTACCTGCTGGCTAATGAGAATGAGCATTTTTTTCATGTATCTGCTGGCCATTTGTATTTCTTCATGGGAGAAGTGTCTGTTTAGTTCTTCTGCCTACTTTTTAATTGGGTTGTTTGTTTTTTTGTTGTTGTTAAGTCATATTAGTTCTTTATATATTTTAGATATTAGACCCTTATCTGATGCATTGTTTGCAAATATTTTCTCCCATTCAGTTGACTGTCTCTTTGCTTTGTTGATGGTTTCTTTTGCTGTGCAGAAGCTTCTTAGTTTGATATAGTTCCATTCATTTATTTTTTCTTTTACTTCCCTTGCCTTTGATGTCAGGTTCATGAAATCTTCCTTGAGCCCTAGGTCTGTAAGTTTAGTACCTATGGTTTCTTCTATGCAGCTTATTGTTTCAGGTCTTTAATTCATTTTGAGCTAATTTTTGTATATGGTGAGAGTTCACAGCTCACGTTCATTCTTTTGCATATGTTTTTCAGGCTTTCCCAGCACCACCTACTAAAGAGGTTGTCTTTTCCCATTGCATATTTTTGCTCCTTTATCAAAATTATTTGTCCATAAATCTGTGGATTTATTTCTGGGTTTTTAGTTCTGTTCCATTGGTGTATGTTTCTGTTTTTCTGCCAATACCAAGCTGTTTTGATTATTGATGCTTTGTAATATAAATTGAAGTCAGGGAGTGTGATACCACCAGCCTTATTCTTTTTATGTAGTAATGCTTTGGCAATTCGAGGTCTTTTATGGTTCCATATAATTCTGATAATTCTTTTACCTATTTCACAGAAGTATGATTGTGAGATTTTGATAGGTATTGCATTAAATCTGTAGATTGCTTTGGGCAGAATGGCCATTTTAACAATGTTAAGTCTTCCTATCCATGAACAGGGGATATTTTTCCATTTCTTAATGTCTGCTTCAATTTCTTTCAAAAGTGTCCTATAGTTTTCTGTGTAAGTCTGTCATGTTCTTTGTTAATTCCCAGGTATTTCATTTTTTTTTTTTGTTGTTGTGATAGCAAAAGGAATTGAGTCCCTCCTTTCTTTTTATGAGGATTTGTTGTTTGTATAAAGGAATGCTGTTGATTTTTGTACATTGATTTTTGTATCCTGTGACTTTACTATATTCACTTATTATTTCTAATAGTTTCCTGGTGGAGTCTTTGGAAATTTCTATGTAAAGGATCATGTCACTGCAAATAGTAACAATTTGACCTCTTCTTTCCCAATTTGGATACCTTTTATTCCTTTCTCTTGCCTGATTGCTGTGGCTAGAACTTCCAGTTACTATATTGAATAGCAGTGGTGACAGGGGGCATCCCTGTCTTGTTCCTGATTTTAGGGGAATAGGCTTCAGCTTTTCCCCATTCAGTATGATGTTAGCTGAAGGTTTGTCATATATGGCCTTTATTATGTTGAGATACTTTCCTTCTATACCTATTTTATTTAGTGTTTTGATCATAAATGGATGTTATATCTTGTCAAAAGCTTTTTCTGCATCAATTGATATGACCATATGGTCTTTATCTTTTATTTTGTTTATGTGGTATATCACATTATGGATAGTCATTTCAATCTCTTTGCTATTGATTAGTCTATTTAGATTATCCAGTTCTTCTTGGTTCAGTCTAGGTAGACTATAAGTTTCTAGAAACTTGTCCATTTCTTCTAGGTTGTTATAGTTAGTGGCATAAAGCCCTTCATAATGTTTTCTTATAAACCTTTGTATTTCTGTGGTATCAGTGGTAATTTCTCCCCTTTCATTTCTAATTTTGGATATTTGTGTCCTTTCCTTTTGTCCTTTGATTAGTCTAGGCAGGGGTTTGTCAATTTTGTTGACTTTCTCAAAGAACCAGCTCTGCATAATATTAATTTTTTCTCTTGTCCTTCTGTTCCCTAATTGGTGTAGCTCTGCTTTAACTTTTATTATTGCTTTTTTTCTGCTGACTTTGGGTTTTGTCTGCTCTTCTTTTTCTGGTTCTTTAAGCTAGGATGCTAAGGTGTTTCCTTGTGATTTTTCTTGTTTCTTAAGATAGGCCTGTAGTGATACAAATTTCCCTCTTATTACTGCTTTTGCTGTGTCCCAATAATTCTGATATGTTGTATTTTCATTGTCATTAGTTTCTATATATTTTGTAATCTTTTATTTGTTCTTTTATCCATTCATTTTTAAATAAGATATTGTTTAATCTCCATATATATGTGATTTTTTCTGCTTTCCTTTTACAGTTAATCTCCAATTTCAAAGCTCTATGGTCTGAGAATACACTTGGTATGATTTTGATTTTCTTGAATTTGCTGAGACTGCTTTTGTGTCCCAGCATGTGGTCTATCCTTGAGAATGTTTCATGTGCAGTAGAAAAGAAGGTATAGACTCTTTTTGCTGGAGGAAATGTCTTGTAAATGTCAATTATGTCCAATTGCTGTAACGTGTTGTTTAGAGCTGATATTTCCTTACTTATTTTCTGTTTGGATGATCTGTCCATGGCTGTTAAAGGGGTATTTAAATCTCCCACAATGATTGTGCTTTTGTTACTTTCTCCTTTCAGATCTGTTAGTAGTTACTTTGTATATTTTGGTGCTTCCTGGTTGGGAGCATATATATCAATTAGTGTCACATCTTGTTGTTGTATTGTGCCTTTAATCATTATGTAATGCCATCTTTGTCTTTTGCTATCTTTTTTAACCTGAAGTTTATTTCATCAGATATCAGTATGGCAACCCCTGCTTTTCTCTGGTTACCATTTGCTTGGAGTATTGTTTCCCATCCTCTCACTCTGAGTCTTTGTCCTTGTGGCTGAGGTGTGTTTCTTGGATGGGTTTTGTTTTTTAATCCAGTCTGCTACTCTGTCTTTTTATTAGTGAGTTCAGTCCATTAATATTTAGAGTGATGATAGATATGTGAGGATTTCCTGTGGCCATCATTTTTTTGTTACTGTTTTATTTTTGTTTGTTTCTTTTTGTCCCAACTCTGTTTCCTTTGTCCTGAAGCTTTGTTTCAGGTTGAAGAACCTCCTTCAGTATTCCTTGAAGTGCCAGTCTTGTGCTGGCGAATTCCCTCAGTTTCTGTGTGTCTGAGAAGGTGTTTATTCCACCTTCATATCTGCAGGATAACTTTGCTGGATAATTTATTCTTGGCTGGAAGTTTCTTTCTTTTAAAGTTTTGAATATTTGATTCCACTCAAGTTGTGTTACTTTTTTAAGTTATATTTTTAGTATCTGGTTAATAGAAGGCAGCTTGAATTTCATATGTGCTTCTGTAGTCAATCTTTTGTGATACATTGCTTTGGTTTAAGAATATGAAGACAATCTAGCCTTATACAAATATGATTGGAAGAGGAAGGAGTAATTTTTTATTTAAAAGTTATTATTTTTTATTTTAGTTAGTTGTGATATAACTGACATACAGCACTGAGTAAGTTTTCAGGTATACAGATTTAGCATAATGGCTTTACTTACATATATTGTGAAATGATTATCACAATGAGTTTAGTTAACCTCCAGCATCTCACATGGATGTAAAAATAAAAAAACCCAAAACATGTTTTTTTCTTTGTGATTGGAAGTTAAGAGGATTTACTTTCATAACAATTTTCAAATATACCATACAGTAGTGTTAACTACAGTTATCATGTTATATGTTACATTACCCATATTTGTACCTGTTGATCACTGTCATATAATTCCTTCATTTCCCATCCTCACTTCTGGTAACCACACATCTGATCTCTTTTATTAATTATTATTTTTTAACATTCCACATGTAAGGTGATCATATAGTATTCATCTTTTTCTGATTTCACTTAGTATAATGCTGTCACGGCCATCCTTGTTTTCTCAGATGGCATCATTTTCTTCTTTATTTGTTGACTGAATAATATTAATTGGTTTTATGTACATGCTAAACTTCTTTATCCATTCATCCATTTGGGTTGTTTGCATGTCTTGGCTGTTGTAAAGAAGACTGCTGTGAACATGAGAGTGCAGATACCTTTTTGACATCGTGTTTTTGTTTCCTTTGGATATGGAAGTAGAATTGCTGGATGATGTGGTAGTTCTGTTTTTAATTTTTTGAGGAACTTTCACACTCTTTTCCGTAGTGGCTGTACCAATTTACAGTTCCACTAGTAATGCACAGAAATTCCCTTTTCTCCACGTCCTCACCAACATGCATTTCTTTTTTTTTTTAAATTTATTTTTATTGTTAGACTTATTGGGGGGACATCTGTTAGCAAGGATTACATAGGTTTCAGGCATACAATCATTTCTTTATGATAATAGCTATTCTAAAAGGTATGAAGTGATATCTTATTGATTTGATTTGCATTTCTCTAATGGTGAGATTGAGTACCTTGTCATTTACCTGTTGGCCATTTGTATGTCTTCTTTGGAAAAAAGTCTGTTCAGGTCCTTTGCCCATTTTTAAATTGGATTTTTTTGTTGTCGTTACTAAGTTTTTAGTATATTTTGTATATTAACCCATCAGATATATTATTGTATTTGCGAATAATTTCTCTCAATCTATAGGTTATTTATTTATTTCTGTACAGAAAAAAGCTTTTTAGCTTGATGTAGTTCCACTTGTTTATTTATTTATTTTTTTGTTACTTTAGGAGTTTTATGGTTTCAGGTCTTACATTTAAATCTTTAATCCATTTTGAGTTAATTTTTGTGAGTGATTTAAGATAAGGGGTCTAGTTTCTCAGTACCATTTATTGAATATAAAATTGTCTTTCCTTCATTGAATAGTCTTGGCTCTGTTGTTACATATTATACAGCTGACTGTATAGACTTGGGTTTATTTTGGGGCTCTCAATTTTGTCCCATTGCTTTATGTGTCTTTTGTTTTTATGACAGTACCATACTGTTTGATTACTATAGCTTTATAATATAGCTTGAAATCAGGAATTATGATACCTTCCACTTGTTCTTCTTTCTCATAATTGCTTTTTCTATTTGGGATCTCTGTGGTTCCATATCAATTTTAGAATTTTTTTTTTCTATTTCTGTAAAAAATACCATTAGAATCTTGATAGGGATTGCGCTGAATCTATAGATTGCTTTTGGTAATATGGATATTTCATCAATTTAATTCTTCCAATCCACGAGCATGGGTTATCTTTTCATTTATTTGTGTCTTTTTAGATTTCTTTCATCAGTGTTCTGTAGTTTTAAGTGTAGAAATCTTTCATTTACTTGATAGGGATTGCATTAAATCTATAGATGGCTTTAAAAAATTTATCCCAAGGAATTTTGTTCTTAGGAATTTTGATGCTATTGTAAATGGGATCATTTTGTCTTTTAGATAATTCATTGTTAGATAATTCAGTGTATAAAAAATGCTACTGATTTTTGCATGTTAACATTGTATCCTGTAACTTTATTGAATTTACTGATGATACTTATAGTTCTTTGGTAGAGTCTTTAAGATTTTCTACACATAAAATTATCTCATCTGCAAATAGAGCAGTTTTGCTTCTTTCTTTTAAATTCTGATGCCTTTTAATTCTTTTTCTTGCCTGATTTCTCTGGCTAGGATTTCCAGTACTGTGTTAAATAGCAGTGATGAGAGTAGATATCCTTGTTTTGTTCCTGATCTTAGAGGAAAAACTTGTAACTTTTCACCATTGGGTATGATGGTAGTAGTGTGATTGGAAGTATTTTTCTTACACCCTTTTTTACATAATGTGGATATTCTTTGATACTACACCAAAACTTCATGGGTGGTAGATTATTAGAGGTTAGATGCAATATGGAATCTGAAGCCATTTATTCTGTTACATTAAAATTTATTGACCTAGCTTGTACTTTGAATGGATCTTTTACCTATGGAAGATTTTAAACTGTGCATTCATCATTTGGAAAATACTGGTTTATTAAATTAATGCAGATTTTCCAAATGTTGACATATTTCAAATTATCTGTTTGTAATTACATTTGATTCACCACTGAGATCATCAGAAAAGTCTTAATTATTGGGAAAGTTCAAGGTTCTGATGGCAGATATGAGTTTTCCAGAGTTCTGACTTCTAGGTGGAAAGCTCATATTTTTATCATTGGCAATCACCATTTGAAGTAATGGTTTCACTTTGTCAGAACATTTTCTCAAAAATGAACAAATATGCAAGTATGAAATAGCATAGTTTGTCATTTGTTCTTTTAGGTAAAAATGGTATTCAGTGAAGTAAGTGGCTATTTTAGCTGATAATTCACTTGCCACATGCTTAAAGTGCTTTTCTTCAAGGTGACCCATGAAATACTTCCCATTTCATCACATAGAGTTTTAAAAAGATATGTATTCAAGGGTAGAGATTTAATAACATTAGTAATTTTTACAGCATCAAAGGCATTCTTAAATGAAACTGGCTTTTTTTTTTTTTTGCTTCTGTCGGTGTCTGAGATGAAGAATACAGTAACCATTGGTATAGTTTGGTGTCTTTATCATGATTTGGCAGAGGTGTTAGCAGGTTTATCTGTTACTGCATTTGAACCATTACTGCCAATGTCAACACAGTAAAAAAGCCAAAAAAGTTTTAGTATTACAATGCAAATAGTTTTGACCATGCAGACTCCCTGAAAGCTTGTTAGGGAACCCCAGGGATTCAGGAAACATATTTTGAAAACTATTGGGCTAGCATAGTAGATGTTACAAAGGACATATATCCAACTGATGTTGTCTTATATTACAGGTCTTTATTTATGGCTCTGTCTTCTTTGGTCCTGGCTCTTATTTCTTCATCCACAGTACTGGACACAGTGTCCCAGACAGAGTGGGACGTGGATAAATCTGTGATGAATGCATAATTTCTTGTGAGCTAGGATTGTTAAATACTGCTGGATGCTAAAGTGAAAGAGGCGGCTGCTTTACTAGATGTATGGGTCATCAGATGGTGCTTTCTTGAACTTTGACGCTGAATGACTTTTTTCCCCAAGAGTACCAGATAACTGAAGAATTTGCTTATTTGACATTTGGCTGTTCACCTACCTCTCAGAGGATTCTGTGGGTGATACTTGACCTTATGAAGATGTTTCAGGTAGGTGGAGTGTGTGTGATATCCAGAAGTGAACTCTTTCTAGGAATTGGCACACATGTCCATTTGGACACACAGATGCTAATGCAGTGGAGGTACTGGCTGACCTTTACACAGTGTCACAGTTGAGGCATCTGAGACATGGGAAGGCTGTGAGTAGTGCCTTCCAAATCACCCATTGCCAAAGTTGGGGCCAATTTCCTGAGTTCTACCTGGATCCATTTCTGTATTAAGATTTGGCTTCTCAGCCAAGTCTTTAAATAGTGGGGTTTTTTTTTGTTTTTTATTAGATGACAGAAAGGTCCTGAGTACTAGATCCTTTACTCATTATTCCAACCCTGCTATTTAGATAACTAACTTGGAGGTGACTGCTGGTATATTTAGATTTTTCAAAATGGCTATCTGCTTTCCTTTCCCTGTTATAGGTGGGAGAAGTTGCTTTCTTTGTAAATGAATTCTCTGCAAATGAATACTCTCTTTTTGAGGGCTCAGGTGTTGCAAGAGTACCCCAGATGTTAGTCTTGGTGGGTGTGATAAGATGTGTGACCTTTAGAATTTTACAATATAAGAGATTTGGTCTGGTGTTCACCTACTTATTATATGAGTAATACCTTAGGAGGGGTTACCCAGTCCTCTGTTGCTGCTGCTTATGCTAGTGTGGGTGTGGGTGTTTGTGTGTTGAGGAAGGTTAGGAGGTTGGTTTTTTTTTTTTCTTTCTTTCTTTTTTTGTTTTGTTTTGTTTTGTTTTAGTGAACTAGTACATCCCCACAAAAGCCTTTAGAGCAGAGACAGAAGGGAGCCAGCAGCAGACTAGAAGAGCAGAGCTGTGTTGGGGGAGGAAGATGGGCTGCCACCTCAGGAAACTAGTATCTTGTGGCATTACATTTTTCAGCTTGCTGTCCTGTCCTATATCCTGCCCCTTTTCATGCTTGCCATGATCTTACTACTTAGACAGGGAGGTGTGTAAGAGGTAACTCGTGAATGTTAGTCTAAAGTCATACGGTGAGTCAGTGGTGGATGGGCACCAGTCCTCAGGCCTCCTGCTTCTGAAATGGATGTGTGTATGTTTGTAACCACAGTAGACTTCTTCATTAGTAAGAGAGGGTTTTCATGGCCAAAGTCAAGACAGACATCTGAGGAGCTGGTGTGCTAAGTGGCTCCCTTAGCTCAGATGTGAATTGACATCTGAAGAGTAGACAGAGTCTTTGACTTGGGAGATGCTGTGGCTACTCCGCAGAGGTGAGATGGACCCCTCCCAGGGTTTGGATAGTATGTCAAAGGCTGATGAAGCCAATGGACACCAAGAGAATATGAAAAATCTTAGTCACATAGTGAAGCCTTGTTGGGGAGCACAGGGCTGGCTCTCAAACAGGTTGAAAGTATATTGAGAACAGGTAAAGAAGACTGGCTTGGCTTGTAGTGTTTAGAGGGTGAGATTGGCTCACCTGCTGGGGCTAAAGTGGTTTGGAATTCCTGCGTGTGCCAAAGGAAGGGGCCCTAGGCTTTCTTGCCACCTTGCCCACGTGTGGGGCAGAAAGGGAAGGTGGAGAGATATAGGGCTTGAGTCCTATCAGCTGTCAAATATCAAAAATGTTTATATAATAGGACAAGATATCTTTCTGCAGAAACCTATCAACTAGCAGTTTGGTTCGAAGAGAGGGATTCAGTGAGTTGCTGGAAGGATTTGTGGATTTAGCTATGATTATACACCTGCATTATCTCAGCTGTACATGTTCTGTAACTTCGCATTTCCTCTCCATGTTAAAGTTATGCATTTTAGCTGATTTAGAGTGTTACTCTTGAGAACAAAGGGAAATGGGTGGCAAAAGATGAGAAGGTGGTGGATATTGCTTTCTTTTACTGAAAACTCTCTCTTGCTTATCTCTGTTGTCCATTCCAGCCCTTTTTTCCACTGGGTGTTGTTAGGAAGAAAGTTAACTTGGTCCAGCAGTTGGTGCCTGTCAGAGGGTTTGAATTCCTGTTTTACCACACAGGAAGGGGCGCCCGTTTCCTCCAGATATTTCAGCACTCAGCAAGCCGAAGCTGTCCCATGAAGCAGGTCACAACAGAGTGAAGAAATGTGAATGAGGAGATCGTAGAGTGAGGAGTACTTTGTGATAGGACTTTTTGAACTTGAAAAACTCTCAGTTATTGATTAAGTTATACTTGGAAGATGGTTAACTCTAATAGACTATGTAATCATGTTTTTAACATTAAGGAATTATGACATTGGATAGTGTCAAAGTTGAGGCATCTGTTCTGGCTCTTAACATGTGCTTTTACATCTGTTGCTTTAGTGGAGAGCATCCCTTGGAGCTCAAGAAGAGATGTGTGGTTTGTTATGTTTCATAGGGTGACTTCATCGGGGCTAGTGTACTCTATCAGAAACATGTGCTCATGACTCTTAAGATGTTTTCTCAAGTCAAATTATTCCATTTCCTAAGTACTGGATTTTTTTTTTCTTCTTGTTTTTGGTCTGGCTGAACTACTTCTGTCTTTAAAAATTTATGTAACCATGCATGTTCTGTACTTTCAGATCAACATTCCATTCCAGCTCCATGGAAGGTATAGTTGTCTGGTCACAGGTATTTTCTCTGGTTTAGAATAGATTCTGTAAGTTTTACTGTGACATTTTACTCATTCATTTATTTGTACCGTCAGCAAACAATTATGAATGACCATTCTTCCACTACTTGAATGTAAAATTCCCCCAGAAAGCCTTAGAAGTCATTTGTGGTATGTACAGTATTCAATTTATGCAGCTTTTTGGATGTATTTTTCTCCCTCTCAGGAACAGTCCTCATCATTTTTGTGTCTTTTGATGGTCTCTGATTCCATGAAGAGTAGAAAGACTTAGGTTATTTCCTGGGCCATGCACCAGTTTCAGATAATTGAGGGCTTGGATCCAGAAGTGCTAGTCCCATTTTGGTTTGTATTTTGTAATGAATGCCTGGGGTTAGTCTGACACTGTATTACTGAAGCATTTATGTATAAGGCATCAGTTATGCAGTGATCACTCTTGAAGATGGCTTGTCAGAACTTATTTTGGGCATGTCCTTTTCCTTCAGCCTCACTTCTGTTTTAGAGCTGGGGATTGAGTCCCCTTTCCAGTCTGGGATACATAATAGGGTTTTAGAGGCCAAAAAGACCCTAGAGATCCTTATTTCTTTGTGTGTGTGTGTGTGTGTGTGTGTGTGTGTGTGTGTGTATGTGTGTGTGTATGTGTGTGTGTATGTGTGTATGTGTATAGAACCTGATAATAACTCAGTTCAAACATTTGTTTTGAAAAAATTAAAAAATGTACAAAATTAAAGAGCATAGTATAGTGAATCTCTGTATATTCATCATCTAAATTCCATAATTTCAAGATATTGCCCAGGTACAGCTAGCTGTTATGTAGAGAACACTTGACTGTGCTTTTATTATTTCACAACAAATAGCCTCTTGGGGCAGATAGTATTATATCTCCATCTTGAATATGAGAAAACTCACTGAATCGGAGAGATGAGGTAACCTATCCAGGGTCAACAGTCAGCAGCCAGCATGCAAAGCCTGTGTCCTAACACTCTCCGCTGCACTGCCTGCACGGTGTCAGCTAGTCTGATGTATATAGTAAACTGGACTCTGACTAGAAGTGGGACCAGGAGATCTTACTACCTCATTGTTTCTTTTATGATGATTTTCTTCTGACTTTCTCTTTCTATTATTCTTTTTTAGCCAACTACTTTACGGGCTTGAAACTTCTGAGTACATTTAACCCTGATAGGGAGACTGGTGTACTGAGGTTGGTGGTGGGATTAGTTTGCTTTAGTGCAGGTGATAAGGGGTTCAATGTATGTAGGGAATTTAATAAAAATAATAAAGCATCCGAAAGTTCATTTGCAAGGTCTAAAGTCTGGAATTGTACCTGGAGTTCTAAACAATGTCAGTGATAACATACTCTTCCAACAAAAATCTTTTGTTGGTATATGTTTTAAATAATTGTTCTAGTAATTTGAGTTTTAATAATATATATGTAAGCTTCAAATGAAGGCTTTTTGATTGCTTGTCTTTTAATAGGCATCCTGTGTACTACGTGGAAGTTACGTCAGACTCCTAATTATACAGTTGGCCCAAACACATGGGGTCTCAGCGACATACATTCATTTTGAGAGAAGGCTTTTAAGAGTTTGGAATTGTTTAAGCTTGCTTCAATCAGTCTTTGTGCATTTAACCCCTGTGATACTACATATTTCTGCATTTAAATAGATTTAAAATGAACAATTATAGTATTATTTTAGTTTATAATTCTGTTATTCTATGTGTCCACTTGGAGTTTTTGTTTCTGCTTAAAAATTAAAATAGTGAAGAGTGCAAACTTTGAGATGTAATATTGTTTGGTAAGTGCAAATTTTAGTTCATATAGGAAATGTTTTACTAAATTTGCATTATATCTGTAAAGTTGAAATTTATCATGTTAAAATAATTGTTCTGCTACTAAAGAAAAAATCAAGAAAATAAGTTATTGATTTTTATATAAAAACTGTGTTTTGAAAATAGTTTTTTTCATGTGCGGAGAATGTGTTAAAAATGATCCTGCCTGGGTGTTGAGTACACTAGCTATGCCATTGTAGGTGGAATGCTTTTTCTCTGATTCATTTCTAACTGAACAGATTGAGAATATTTTATATGTGCAGCCTGGAGCCTTTGGCAGGACAGGAAGAGACACACATTACTTTTATTGAGGGATAACTCTGTGCCAGAGAGGGTTAGCACGAGGTGCACCATTATAACACTTTTTCATCTGATGAGTTTTTCCCAGTCCTTTGTTCCCAGCAGGCTGCAAGACAGACCAGTGACAGCTCCAACAGGGGCTGCTGGGCCTTTCAGCTTATAAGCACGCAGAGGGTAAGGCTTCGCTTGGGAGGGGCTGTGGTGGAGACTCTGGAGTGGTGACAGTTTTGGCTCCTCCACTCTTACTTTTTAGTACCACTTAGGGCATTGGTTTGTAACTGATTTTGCTCCCATAGGACATTCGGCAAGGTAAAGGGAGATTTTTAGTTGTTACATTTGGAGGGGAGGTGTTCCTGGCACCTGGTGAGTAGAGGCAGGGATACTGCTAAACCTCCTGCAGTGCACCAGCCAGCCTGCCACTGCCACGACAAAGAATTATGCAGTCCAAAACATCAGAAGTACTGAAACTGAGAAACTCTGACTTAGGGCAAATCACTTAAACTTCCTTAGCCTACTGCCTCATTTCCTCAAAATGGGGAAAATGCTACTACTTTCTCATAAGGTTTATGTGAAAAATTATGGGAGATAATACATTTAAGAGCTTAGCTGTTGTTAATTAATAATGATTATGATTAATCTAGTGGAAAAAACCCGAAGGGTGAAAAAACTGCTGCTGTGATATATTCAGGAACAGTAGAAATACTATACTCTTTATATCCTTAGTGGATAATAATGCTTAGAATAATGACCTTGAATCAAGAAATTGAACTGGAAACTACTTAGAAATGTTTTGAACATAAAAGCATGTTTCTGGCCTAATACTCGTTAGTCAGTATTTTCCATGCTGGTCTGATAAGTCACCTAGGGTGCTTTTAAATGGTATGGGCCCTCCCTTGAAGATTTTGATCAAGAGATTAGAGTGGGGCCTAGGAACCCTCAGTTTTAACAGTTGTACTCAGTGATTCTTAAGATCACAGGATAGGAAACAGTCCTGTAGGTGGGAAAAAGGTTTCTTTGTCAAATAAGTTTGGGGAACCCTGGTTTACTTGCTGAGCCTTTAATATTAATAGGATAAATTTCATTATGCATTGTGGGGAGTTGGGAATAAGAAAAAATACATATATACACACACATATATACATACACACACATATGTACACAGGGTGCCAAAAAATGTATACACATTTTAAGAAAGGAAAATACTGTATTAAAATTTTAAAACTCAATATATGCTAATAACAGACGATGAATACAAGTCACGTTTGACTTCTGCAATTCCAAGAGGCGCTCAAAGTGATTACTGTCAGCGTCCAGACACTTCTGACTATAGCGAAGTACTACTTGAGTTATGTTGACATAGCAGAAGAAGCAGGACTTGTTGCTGTGCAAGGCCTCTTGGATCTTCCCTTGTGCACATCACACACAATACTATGTGTCTCATACTTACCATGAAATGTGTGCAGTTGTTAGGCGTGTTGGGAGGTTCTGTTGCATACTCATACCTCCATTGCCATTGTACTTGCACAGTGTTCTCGAATTTCAAATGCTACATCAAAATGGTCTTGCACTTCTCAAATGACAACTATGCTTCCGCCATTTTCTTTGACTGTTGTTCTACCTGTCCCATGATGACACTAGCATTCATTTGATTAACACCATCTTTTGAACAGAAGTCATGCTACACATTGCTACCATAATTAAATTCGACTTCAAAAAGTAATACAGATAACATCTCTTAAAATATGTATACATTTTTTTGGCACCTTGGTGTGCATGCGTGTGTGTGTGCGTGCGTGTGTGCGTTTGCGCGTGTATATACACATGCACACACACGCACGCATGCACACACACACAAGCACATATATATCTCAGCATTGCCCAAAATTATTTAATTATAGAATCCTCTGTCTATTATGTGTGTAGCAGTATGATGATCCAGAGACAACACTTTCAGAAATGATGAATTATAACAACTCACTCTCCACAAATTCTGGTTAAAGGAGAGTTTCCTGCTAGTGTTTTAGCGAGATAGCTGCTTGGCTTTGTAATGTCCAGTGAGTTAAGTAGATGGGAGGGACCTGCAGTAGAGAAAATAGGGTTGATGCAGACAGATCAAGACTCACTGGAGTATAACTTGAACACGAATTTAGTCTATCTGGGTCTGTACACTCATGCACGAAGATGGCTCTAGTTCAGTCTTGTACAGAAAGTTGGCATGGGCACTCAGCTTGCACTTGTGGGTGAAACTTTCCTTAGGAAGTGCTGCTTTGGGCTCATGATGGCAGCAGTCCCACCCCCTGAGACTCCCCAAGTGATGATGCCTTAGGAGAGTTGATTTCTCCCCTAGGTCCTCACCCATGTATGTCTCAGGAAGTGCCTGCCAGTGCTTAGAGGAGTAATTTATTCCTTTTGGGCCAATACTTCAGCTAAGAGCAGTCATCTCTAGGAACTCACATTAATCACACAAAGTCACCTCCACAGGCCTTTGGTCCCAACATATGGATTGAGCCCCTCTGTATTTATCAGTGATTGTGGCAACAAGATGGTAGCAGAGACCCAAGTATATTAACAGCTGTAGGCCTGCTGAGAATTGACTGTGGCTAATAATCTGGCTACTTATATCTTTCATTATTATAATTTAAAAATACTAAATCTGAGTTATACAAATATGAATTTAAAAATTGGAATGTTATAAAAACTTAGAGCCCTAATTTATTCCTTTTAATTGCTATACAGTATTCAATTGTATCATTATATCTTATTTTATTTAACTATGCTTATGGCTTTTTAGGCACATATATTCATGTTTTTATAGGATAGATATCTAGAAATTGAAGAAATTTCAAATTTTTGTAAAATATAATAGTATCCCCTTTTCTGAGGGGATATGTTCCAAGACCCCAGTAGATGCTTGGGGGTACCAAATCCTATATGTACTATGTTTTTTTCCTATACATACATACATACCTATGATAAAGTTTAGTTTAACTACTAGGCACAGTAAGAGATTAACAATAATAATTAAGAATAAAATAGAACAGTTATAACAGTATACTGTAGTAACAGTTATGTGAATGTGGTGTCTCCCCCCCACCCCAATCTCTTTCTTTCATAGCATATCTAATCACCTAGAGAGCTACTAAGTGACTAATGGGCGGTTAGTGGAGATGTTAGAGAAGGTGATGATTCACATCCCAGATAGGACCAAGCGGGACAGGTGGGAGATTTCATAACACTCAGAATGGTATGTAATTTAAAACGTATGAATTGTTATTTTTTGAATTTTCTATTTAATATTTTTGGACCAAGGTTGACTAGGGGTAAATGAAACCATGGATAAGGGGGAACTACTACATATAAACTCTAATTGACAGATGGTGATTAACGAAGAGGAGGGAGATAGGAGTAATTTGCCTCCCCCCAACTTTTAGTCGATAAAAGAGTCAATTGTAGAGAATTTGGAAAGGTGACTAAAAGTCAGCGTACTTTTTTTTTTTTTTTTTGCATTGCCATGTGCCTGCTATTCTCCACAATGTCAGTGATAAAATACTCTTCCTCTCCAAATTTTTTGTTGGTCTAGGTTCCAGATATTTATTGTTGAGGCTTTTGTTTTACTTTAATAAACACTTTCATTTACATGGAGGTTAAATGTTGTACATTTGGCTACATATATGGATGTAGCTATAGACATTAATTGTGAAAGAAAGTTCATAATGATTTGTAATCTTGAGCTTGCTTTGGGCATAGTTTGTGTCTCCAACCCCTATAGTACTACTGTGCTAAACCATGGATTAAAATAAACAATAATAGTACTGTGATTATAATTCTGTCATTCTCTGTGATCGCTGGAGTTTTTATTTGTGTTTAAACAGTGAAACAACCTGAGGTGTAATCTTGTTGTTTGGTACCTGCAACTTTTAGTTAATACATGAAATACTTGTCAACAGTTTTCCAAAGTGGACATATATATTCTCAGTAGCAAAGTTGATGAATTCCAGTTGTTCTGTATCCTTACTAACACCTGATATTTCTCTTTAAACAAGTGAATTTAGTTTCACTGTGATCCTAATAGTATGTAAGAAAGTTTAAAAACCCAGTGGCACTTTGCAATATGCATCATCAGAACTACACAATGTAGGATATTGGGGTGTGCTTGATAAATGAGAAAATTGTAGTCTCTCCTTCCAAGAATGAGATGTTTAGGTTATTTTAATTGAGAGTGACAACGGTCCTTTACTGAGTCATTTTGAAAGAAAAGAGGTTAGCATGATTTTGTCAATTGCAGTGAACATGAAGATAACATTTAGCATAAAAACGTGTTACAAACATTACTACATATCTTTACTAGTGTTTCCCTTGATTTAAGAATCTTGTTCCTTTGTCTAGTTATAAATTTGTTTCCAACTACCTGGTTAAAATGTGAAATAGAGAAATAGAAATTGGTTGTGCTTTTGGACCTCTGTATGTGTGATTTTATTAGATCTAGCTGAAAATTTGTGTCATATTCCTGTAGAAGAAGAGAGTTGGTGACTTGGGTACACTTAACTTGATGTTGGCTAGTCGAGAAGTCATCACATTCTATGAGTTTTTCTTTATTTTTGTATTATGTCAGAATCTGTGGGGCCTTATAATCCTCAGTTCCTATTAACCTTGGTGTTAGGGAAAAGGCAGGTCTGGGATGGAAAGGGATCCCCAATAAAGCACATTAACTTTATTCCTCTTGCACGTCTCACCTGGGAGAGCTGTGTTCATTGTGGTCATATATTTCTTTTCCCCTTTAGTGTTCCAAGGGTTTAGGGGAACTACCATAAGAAAACATGAGATTAGAACAACTGGCTATGGTTTATTTTCTGAGCACCAGGGGAAGACAGAAATGAAAAGGAGGCTGCTCCAAGAGATGATAACAGTAAACCTTAAACTGGAACAAGACTATTTGCTCAGTGTTGTGTTTGGTGCAGATGTGGGACAAGAATGGTAGAAAGGGGAATGGCTTTAATCAGTTTGTTGCTCAACTATGCAAAATATTAATAGGAGTAGATAAAACAGAAATCAAGAAAAAGGGGAAGGAAGCACCATATTTTTCTGTGTGTAAGACACCCCCATGTATAAGATGACTCCTGCTTTTCTAACAACATTAAGAACTCAATATCATCTGGTTACTCTCATGCGTAAGATGACCCCCAATTTTTTGGTCTAACTACTTTAGACAAAAGTATAGTATTATACTTGGAAAAATACAGTACACACAGACACATGTTCTTAAAAGTGATCACATACATACAGCTTTCTTGTTATTTAAAAACTTATTGTGGGCAGTGTAGGGGTGTAAAAACTAATTTTCTTCCCACCTGCAAAGTTCTTCTAGCTGGGCTAGTATATTTAAAGAGACAGATTAACAGGAGAAAATCAGATTTTAATACATGTGCACAGGGGACTCACATAAGCCTGAAAATTCCAAAACAGTGAGGCAAAATGAGGCATATATGTCATTTTGCATAAAGGAGGAAGTGGGGAAAGGAGCCTGGGATTTCACAGGGGACATGGGAAATTGACAGGTAGCCAATAAAATGGCAAATTCTTGCTAGGCAATTCAGAAACAGTGGGACGGAGGGGATACGGATTTTTGCATGGAGCCTTCCTGTCTACCACACTTAATTCATATGTGCTGAAGTGACTATGCTAAGGTTCCCTTTCTGAAACAGTTTTTTCTAAGTGAATCTCTTTAAGAAGGAAAGGGGGAGGTAAAAACTCTGAATTTGTTGGGCTTTGTTTTCAAATTGAAATAATGTGCATGCCAGGGTGGCACATTCTGGAGTGTTTGTTCCTGGCCCTCAGTTGTTTTCTAAGTTCAAAGACAAGACAAAAAGTAGGTTTTGTGTAATAAATCTAGTAGTTAATATATAGCACATAAAATTTATCATTTTCCTGAGTAAACTTGCTGCCAAAATCTACAAGATAATATTTAAAGCCACAAATTGATATGTTGATGGATTCTGAACACGGCTGTAGAATTCCATATTGAAGCCTGGCTTTCCTGAAGGTAACCACATTAGGTGTGGCCCTTCCCTCTGGCCTCAGTCCTGCTCAGGTTGTGCTCCCCGAGGCATCTCAAATGAGCCCCTCTGTACTTTTTCATGTCCCTGTAGTGTTGCAGATGTGGTCTGGCAGGTAACTTCAGGGCTCTTTTAGACTCCTGGAGAGCAATTCCAGAGGGGCATACTCCCTGGCCCCAGGCCAGTGCTTGCAAGATGATTGTGCACCTTTTCCTGGTATCACGTTTAGATGTTTGCTCATAGTGAGCTGACTAAGGTTAACAAAATAGACTGTCTGATAGCAGACGTTTCAGAATGCCTACATGCGCCTTTGTGTGTGTGGCACTTAAGTGTTGAAGGAGTAGTATTAGAATTGTTGTGGCCTTGTATTGATGTGTAGTTTGCCTCCCAAATCACAGCTCTCTTGGCTGGTGAGTCTGGGAAGGACATGTTAGGCACAGGTACGCATGACTTCTTACAACGTGAGTGTGTACAACTCGGCATTTGCGATTCTTGCTCGACCTTCAAGGGCTAATGGCTTTACTCTCCTTGTGAGCATGGGTCATGAAGTATTGGAGGAATGCATGTTCTCTTTTCATATATAAATATTGTATTTTCCAACTGAAAGGCTCTTTATTAATTTTCTATTGCTGCCATATCAAATTACTGTACACATAGGGGTTTAAAACAGTTCAAATGTGTTATCTCACATTCTCTGGTTCAGAAGTCTGACATGCATACCTCTAGGCTAAATCAAGGGGTTGGCAGTACTTTATAGAAGCTCTAGGGGAGAATCCTATTTCCTTACTTTTTCCAGCTATATTCCTTGGCTCATGGCCCACTTCTATCTGCAAAGCCAGCAACCACGCATCTCTTGACTCTGCTTCTGTTATCACATGTTTCCCTCTCTTCTGCCTCCGTTTTCCCCTTTAAGTGGATTACATTGAGCCCACCCAGGTAATCTAGGATAATTTTCCTGTTTTAAAGTCAGTGGATTGCAAACTGGATTGTATCTGCAATGTTAATTCCCCTTTGCCATGTGAGGTAACATACTTGTATTTACAGGGGTTAGGATGTGGACATCTTTGAGGCCATTATTTTACCTACCACAAGCTCTTTCTGTGCTTCCACAGTACCCTGATCTGTACCAAGTTCTAGAGAAGTCATCTATTTATGTATATTTCACTTCTACTGAATTTGACAAATGTCCTAAGGGCAAGTGCTATGTCTATTTCATCTTTGAATTCCCAGCATTACTACATACAGCACCTGTTGCACAGATAGGGTGATCAATAAGTGTTTGCTGAGCTAAATAGAATGGTTTTAAGCTTCTGATTTTATTTAATGCTCAAAGAGCTAGAGAATTGTGACTTTCATAGCAAAGCAGAGAACTCAAAAACCCTTTTATCTCTTGACTTCCACAAAGCCATTAAATGCAAGGCTCAGAAATCCATGTAAGAATTCGGTAAGAATGTATTATTGTTGCCAACTGTCTCTTATAAAGGCATCATCTGACACTGGTCATCAGTGTGAAACCAAATGAACAAAATGAATTACTGCTTGCAGATCTGCAGACTACTCTAAACGGAAAATATTGCTTAGTAATAAGTCAGCTCAGCATTTAGAAAATGGAAAATGAGGAAAATCTCATATCAAACATTCATTGGCTTGCTTTTAAGGATTATACTTTCAGACTGTGAGAACTATTAGATTTTGTTTGTATAAAATATAGCATATAAATTAAATCACAAAAACATAATTTGATCTTGCTTATCTTATGGCTGAATATAAACTCTTGTCAATTAATTTTGACTTTGTCTAAATGTCCTTTGTGCTGCTTTTCAATTATTAGTAGGAGGCAAACCTAGGATGGAGAATCACCCCAAAAAACTTGCCCAGGATGCCTGGTGAGCTGGCAGATAGTATCCCCACACCAGGAAAACCCACATTCTTTTTTGCAAATTGGTACTCATTTAGGTAGTTTTAAAATAGATTTGCATATCTGTTGCATTTGTTTTGATATTTGAAATTTTTAATACCAAAGCCAGCCCTAATGAAAACAATAGGCTTTCTTAAGTTTTTATTTAAATGCGGGGTGCTTTGAGGATGTGCCTGCACATTTGATTTTGGTGTGAGCCAAAGGGGGACAGTTACCAGCTAACGAAAGGACTCCCTTACCTCTGCCTTACTTCAGAGCCGTTGGAACTTTCTGGAACCCTGTGTTTCTCTCTGCTTCTCCACATATGCTCAGGGCAGGCCTCTCCTCCTCCTGTGTTCCTCAGCCCAGCATGCCTACCAAATACATCTCAACCCCCCAGGGCCTTTGTAGTGGCAATATGGCACAGGCCAGTGGTTTCAAACTATTGTTTATTTTTTGAAGTATTGGAATGCCTGTATTTAAAAACAAAATGACATACAGATGCTCCAGATACATAAAATGGGTTAAAGTGTAACTGTTATGGAATAGAAAAGCCAGGGGTCTGCTGCCTGCCACCCACATGCATATTTCAAAGGCAGAAAGAGATGCTGAAAAGGAAAGGAGACTTTAAAGGTTACATAATCTCCAAACACACTAAGAAAAGTAATTCCATCGCCTACCAAACCATACCAGTCTCCGGGTACATCTGGAGTTCCCTCTCCCCTTCTTACAATAAGATACGTCCTTTTTGGTGAACCTAGGATATAGCCGCAGTAAGATCTCCACAGAAGGAAACAGAAGGACAGGCTCTCAGCCAAGCAGCAGTCCCAGAACTGAGTGTGGTGTAACCCTGGCTTTTAAAGCTCATGAGTTCTTTCTCCTCCAGCTGGCAAGCCCTAGGCCCCAGATGCTGGGCAGCCTAGCCGACTGCTGGTCCCCATGATACCAGACAGCAAGAGCAAGCGCAGGTGCCTCAGAGACCAAGCCCCAGGGTTTCCATTCTCCTTCCTTTCAAATTCCCTGCCCATGCCTTTGTGCACCGGAAAGGTTGAACTTTCTAGCCACTCCCTGTCCTAGGCTGGCTGATTGGCATCTTCCTCTGAGGTCATGTTCCCGAAGCAAGGAGGAGGGATTTCCTCTGTTAGTCACATGCTTGCCTGAGGCCTGCCTTTGTGCCTCAAGCTCCAGCCCATAATGATTCCATGGGGTGGGGCTTGGGGGCCAGATCCCTCCAGTGCCTTGGCCCCAGGAAACTTCCTTAATTGGCCCCTCCCTTTGTGCTGGTAAAGGAACTGCTCAGGTTGATTCTGAATGGGAACCCAGAGCTTTCCCTGCTCAGGGCTGGGGCCTGAGCCCAAGTATTCCTAGATTCCTCGGGTCATATAGAACCCAGCTGAAAAATTGCTAACAGAGTGGAAAGAGCACAGATTCCATCGCTTAGTAGATGTGTGACTTAGAGTAAGTAGGTCACCCTAGTTTTAAGTTTTGTCGTGTTTAAAGTGGGAGTACTACTACCTACCTCACTGGGTGGTTACAAGAATTAGGTGAGATTAGCTTGTAAAGAGCCTGGGATGTGGGAGACTCAGTAAGTGGTTGCCTTAGTTGTTGCTTTTGAGATTCTCCTCCTTGCCTCTTCCTCCATCTTGGCTGTTGTCCCCTTCCCCCCATCTTCCTCCTCCCCTCTTTGTCCAGTTTTTAATCTGCTAAGTCCTTCATGGCCTGGCTAGCACTGGCCCCATTTTCTCCCTGACCACCTCAGTGCCTGTTCACAGTCACATGAATATCAGCCTTCTCTAAAATAACTATAACGTTCATTATATGTTCATTAAAATGTTTTCAGAATGACACTTTCCCTTATTTGTGAAAGCAATAATACATGATTGCAGGAAATTTAGAAAATGTATGTAAGCCTAGAAGAAAATAACTTAAGTGATGGATGCAGCTCCTGATAAAATGGCTCCTGATCCGCCATCTTATTCAGTGAACCTCTCCTCTTCCTCTACCTTACAAAGATTCAGCTTAGCTCAGGAAACCGAAACGCACCCCGGAAGTTGAAACCTATCCTTGACCAGTCAGAAGTAGCCACCTGTACTTCCTCTGCGTTTTGCCCGCCAAACCCTCCTGCCTATATAAACGCCCCCCAGCGGTCGGAGCTGCTGTTCTCCCACTGTGAGACAGCCGGGCAGGTCGCTTACTAAAGCTTGTCACTACCGCCGGTGTTTTGGCTCTTTTCTATCACCAGGATCTTTCAAGATGAGCGCTTTAAAAAATTTTTTTCCCTCTTACTGATGTGTAAAGTAAATATAGTGGGAAATACCCACTTCATACTTAATCGTATTTCCTGATAGATAAGCCCTATTAGTTTTAAGTCTGTGGTGGTTTGTTAGCTAGTTTGAAAGAAATTTTGATTTTTGTAGTAAAGGAGGAAAAGGTGTGTCTCATGAGATTACAAACATAAAGTCCAGGGAAAGGCACTGTTTTACGTGTTGTGAAAGATGCAAAGTGGCCCAAGACAGGATCCTTGTCCCCAAAAAGCTTACAATTCAGATGGGGCTCAATGCTTTAAAAATAATTTAGGAAGTGCTAGGGCTAGAATGTCTTGTAGGCTCATCAAAGCTGTGGAAGTCAGGTCCAGCTGGGGGTCTGGGAAGGCTGTAAAGGCATTGAGCTTAGAGCCAGATCTTGAAGTGAATGAGGATTTTGATGTTATGGAGGGGGAACAAATAGAGAAAAGGCGAGAGGGCAGAAAAGTGCAAGGGGTGTTGCTGAAAAGCAGGAATCCCAGCTCATCCTGCAGAACTGTGGAGTCACTGCAGATTTGTGAGTGGAGAAGTGAGATAACCAGGTGACATGACTGATGGAAGAACGTGGGGCAGAGAAGCCAGGAAGGCTTTTGTTGTGGCTGCTATGGAACCTAACCCAGGTATTTGGATTTGGATTCCATCTCTCTCCCCTGTTGCATTAGTCACTCATCACAGTAGTCCTAAATAAAGTATTTCTTACTGTTTTAACACGTATCAGAATGATTTTTTTGGTTTAACACAGGCCTTGTAGGGGCATGCTCTCATAAATGTGTAACAGATTGAATTGGCTTGTCAGGAAGAGGGGATGATCAAATAGCACTATTTTCTCCCTTTCTGTCCTGGACTTTTTATTGTCATTGTCATGAGTGGTGTCCTATGCCTTTTATTGCTTGAGAGAGAAATCGTGGCTTTGGTCCTTGGGAAGGCATGAGTGTCTGCAAGTTGGTGTGAATTGGCATTATTAAAAATGTCTTGCTCTTTGCCTTTCATTTTTCCTTTCAATTTACCTTTCGCTTTCTCTGCACCCATGTCATAGGGACACATCCATTGCTTATAGGTTGTTTCGGAGAATTTATATAAGGACTGGTATTGACATGAAGGCTCATACCACTAGTTTATGCCTCTCTGATATTTTTGTTACATTTTTTTCTTTTTGGTTTTCAAGCCGTTCTTCATGAAGAGGCAGTTGACTAGGTAAGCTCAGGCTTTACTGCTTGTTTGCATTTATTAAACTTTCAGGCCATTTCTGAATGTATTAGAAAGGCTTCATTTGGTAAGTAGAGTCAGGAGGAAAAGTGGTGATTGATATGCATGTTGATATAGAAGAAAGCAGTTTTTCCTGAGGTGAGGTATGACCTTTGGATGGATAGAATGAGTGAGTTAACCCTTTTTGGGAGGCAAACTTTGGTTCAGTGAAGTGATTACTTTGCTCTCTAGTGCTCAATATGACTTGTATTATATCTTCTGAGTACAGTGCTGAGAGGTAGACAGCTTATGGTGGTAGGTGCCTTTCCTACTTTCTCCAGTAGGTGTGAAGCTATGTCTAGAAATGGCCTTTAGGGCTGTGATAGTCCCTGACTCTTCCTCTTAGAGACCCACCTGCATTTTTTTCTGATTTCCTTGACATTAATTTAAAGTTTTAGTTCATTAATTTTCTCTACTTCGAGAAGACTGATCAAAGTAATTTATAAGGATAGGTTAATGGTGAAAATGCTCCTCGGTACTCAGGAATGCTTTTCTGTGCTCCAGGGTGCTGTTATATGCTCAGGGATGCTTGGCCGTGCTCAGGGATGCTTGGCCGTGCTCAGGAATGCTTTTCTGTGTTCAGGGATACTTGTTCATACTCAGAAATGCTTGTCCATACTCAGGAATGCTTCTCTATGCTTAGGGATGCTTGTCCATGTGCAGGAATACTTGTCTGTGCTCAAGAATGCTTTTCTGTGCCCAAGGATGCTTTTCCATGTTTAGGGATGCTTTTCCATGTTCAGGGATGCTTGTTCATGGTCAGGGATGCTTGTCTGTGCTCAGGGATGCTTGTCCATGCTCAGGAATACTTGTCCATGCTCATGGATGCTTGTTCATGCTCAGGGATCCTTGTTCATGTTCAGGGATGCTTATCTGTGCTCAAGGGTTTTTTTTTTCCTATGCTCAGGGATGATTTTTTGTGCTCAGGGATGCTTTTCTTTTGTACTCAGTAATGCTTGTCTGCTCAGGAATGCTTTCCAGTGCTTATGGATACTTTTCCCTGGACAGGAGTGCTTTTCTGTATTCTAGGATGCTTTCCCTGCTCAAGAATGCCTATCTGTGCTCAGGAATGCTTGTTGGAACTTAAGGATGCGTTTCCATGCTCAGGGATGCTTTTATGTGCTTAAAGATGCTTGTCCATGTTTAGGGGTGCTTGTTCATGCTTCATGGGTTCCATGGAGTCAGGAGGGTAGGGGTGGCTGGTGCCTTAGTTTCTCTACCCCATCTCCTGGAAGCCGCCTGCTTCACCACTGGATTTGGGCACTAGATTATTAGAAGTGGTGAGTGGTTGGCTACATGACTTCAAGTTAAAACCTGCTTTCCATGTGCATCAGCATAGGAAATGTGTTTTTAAATTTAGGGGTGAACATTTTACTGCAAAGGAAAACACAGGCTATTTTGTTTTGTTTTACACTTGAAAAGGAGTCATATTTCTTCTCCAAAAGTATTTTTAAGTGCAGAGTAATGACTAGGAAATATATAACTGGAGTCTCCATTTGTGGATCCCAGTGATGTTGTCCCTTTCATACAACATGGAGGAGGGAGAATATCACTGGGATCTGCAAAGGGGTGTCCAGTTATAGATTTACATTGAGACCCCTGGGAGAGCTTTCTCCTATGGATTGGGGGTGTTCTGCTTGAGCCACAGGATTGGCTTCCGAACTGGTGTTGGAGGGCACATGCCTAGAGGAGATAAGGTTATATTGAAATGGAAGGTCAGGCATATTGTTCTAATTAAGGGCGCTCAGAAACTCTGTGGAGCTGGAGTGTCACCAAGGCTTCTAGGATATGCCTGCCTCCCATTCTCTTTCGCCTGATTTCAGCCATGTGTATAGCTTTCCTTTATGTTTGGATTCCCTTCCAGCTACACATATTTGATGTGGGCAATTTCATAGAGGAAGCCTAGTGCAATACGAAAAAGTCATCCTGGGTAGGCATTTTATGTATTCAGAACCTCCCTGATAACAGTACTTGGGGTTCTCTTCCCCTTCTTGGAGGGGAACCTGCAGAGTTACCTCCTTCTCCCGTTCCCCCTACTTTGGGAATGAATGACCAGAGCTTTTCAGTTAGTCCCTTTGAATTAGCCACTTTGCATTGGGGTTTGGACCCTTATAATTGCTGACTTGATTGGATTACTTTGAAATACTTACGCTTTGTTAAGAAAGCATATTTCTGTTTTAAAAAAATCAAGTTTTTCTGACCATCATCTCTTCTACGCCTCAACCAAAAGAATTATCAGTAGGTCTTTCGACAATTATCTACTGCTAGATAATATGGAGTAGGAATATTAATGGTACAAACTTTACTTGAATTCTCCCCATTTTCTATGGGGAGAATTCAAGTACATGGAAACAAGGGAGTATCTTTCCCCTCCCTCCAGTACTGTAACTTAGCACCCCTACCCCTTTTCTTTTCTGGAGTCTCTAAAGCCTTGGGAATGGAATGGTTAATGTTATCAAGTTGAACAGTGGAACAATTGCTGTGGTAAGCTTAACATGAATTTCCAGATTATTGTGTTTGTCTTTTTTATAGTAGGCATACTTAGGCATTGATCTATTATTTTAATGTGCACTTGTTTCGAAAGAAGGAGAAAGTGGTAGGGAAGAAAAGAGACTTTTGAATATGTATCTAATAGGACACTAACTGAAATAAACTGTGCTCTAGAGGGCATACAGAATTGTCTGTGACAAGGTGCAGTGGCTGACAGACCCCAGTCCCAATGGTGGCGGTGTTTTAGCTGTGTTCGCATACTGAGTGCCATGTGCTTAGCATCCTTGGACTCTTAACTGCCCTTGATAGTCCTTCTCAGGTTTAATAAGAGTAAAATAAGGGAGCTGAGGGATAGAGGTGAGTATAGAAGAACATTTGCTTACCTGAGTAGAGGAAACTGCAGATGTGTTCTTGTGTGAGCTTTATGGTTAGCTGTCTAATTAAATTCTCATTGCTTGGGAGGTGATACGAAACCCAAGATTCTACAAGAGGAGCACAAAACACTTATTTCTTCCAACTGTTATTCCAAATGATTTTCTGCCAATTTCCTCTTTGAACAGCAATAGCCAAAATTTGTTTTGCCAAGGGCAGGATTAATTCTAAATTTCACAAAGTTTTTTTTCCTTTGGGGGTGGGAGTGGGCAGGGAGTTGCTAATTTAAGCAAAGGCATCTTTTTACTCTGAAGTATATACAGGGGCTGTCCTGAAAGTATCCAGCCCTGTACTGTGAAAAAATAGAAGCATTTATGGATGGATTTTTTCCAGACAGCCCTTGTATATCCAGGGTCCGGCACAAAATAATGCCCCCTTTTTATGAGGTGGTAATCTATACCAAATCTTTTATTACAAAATCATAAGCATAATGGTTATGCTTTTGTAATAAAATCATAGCTCAAGTCCTTTGACTCTATAATCTATACCAAATCTTTTATAACAAAATCATAAGCATGCATGGTTTTGTAATAAAGTCTGGGCATTACTTCTGCTAGACTCTGTGTATAGATTTTCTTTTCCTCAAAATAGTGATATCATGGATTGAGGGAAATTTATTTTCAGAAGTCAGAAGGAACAAAAACTCCAGCTTTACTCAAGGAATTTGAAGGTGAGATGAACAGTGGCCTAGAGAAACTGTCATTAGAAATTGGTTGAAACAAGCCAAGAAACATTTTCGTTTCATCATTAATGGCTCCACTGATGTTTTCATCAACCTGCTTAATTCTTGTTCTCGTTTTCTAGTTACGGAGAAAAACAAAAATAAAGACTTGATGCTGGCACAGAGATGAAAGCAGAAATCAAATACAACCTATATAATAATTTCTTATTAGGCAAAGAAACAAACTACATTAATAAGGCTGTGTTTTCCCCAAAGACTGTTAGGCTCTGTCTTATAAGTAGGAGTTATCAAGCTTCTGACCGAAATGTAAGTCGGAGCTGTGATGCTGTGTAGTCAGTGCCTTCATGGTAAGCCGTGCATCTGCCACAGTGATCCCACTGGAATCCCAGTGAGCTTGCTGTGGTGTGTCCAGGTCATAACAGTGACAGCTTTAATGCCTTCACCATTTTTCAGATCCTTTGCCTCAGAGAGGCTTCCACGCTAAGACAGGCATGGGTGTGGCTGTGGGTGAAAGCGTGCCGCTACCACAGATGCTGTTTGGGTGTCTGAGGTGGAGCAGCTGCAGGCAGAGTGGCTGCGCCATGTAGTCCGAGGAGTTTGAGTCACTGAATGACTGCAGACAGCTGTGAAGTAGCTATGAACAGAGCAAAGGCTTGTTTGTGTCCTCCTCTCTGGAGGCCGGTCCAGAGTGGCAAGAGGATGAGGAGCAGAACCAGAACAGGAGAACGTAATTCTAAATTAAAAAAAAAATCTTAATTGAAGCTGATACACATATAATTCCCAGGGAAGAAAGACACAGTGTAGGGAACACTTCGAAGAACTCTTATTAAAATAGAATGAAAACTAAAATAGATAAAATGTATAGATAGAAATATTCCGACATGTTAAAAAGTTATCTGTGATTCTTATGTAAAACTTGGATGCTATAGGAAAACAAGGCACGAAGACTGACTTTTTAGCACAGTGTCAAAGCCCAGAAGGAGCTGACGCTTACACAAATGCTGCAGACGAAACAAAACAGTGGAACAGCCTGACATTGTGAGCAGGACCAAGAAAGAGACATGCTCTCCAAGTGGAAGATGATAAACAGCTAGGCTCTCACCAACATTCATCCCTTCTCTGCTTGCTTCTCTGGCAGTTCAAAATCCCTGGTACGAGGACAGTTATTAATAGAGATTAAAAAAAAAATCATTCTGTTTCAGGCTCAGAGACCTAGCACATGTGATCATAGAAGCATTGTAGGTAATTTTTGAGAAATTGTCCACAGTGGGAAAGGAGTGTTGTTGGAAGATTAGGAAGGGGAGGAAAGACAGCTTCTGTGCACTATGGGCTGGTGAGTTGGACTTTGCTTCCAAGCAACAATGCCAGAAAGGCTGATTAAGCAGATAGTTTTTGGATATTTAGAAAATACAGATGTGCTTACTAAGAGCAGGCTTGGGTCCAAACAGGAGGGACCAGCACAAAGATGGTCATACTCATTTTTGAGAGACTTGCTGGACAGGACCGTCAAAGGAACACTCTGGAGCTTGGTTTTCTGAAGCTACATCTGAGTCTCCCCTGGGCTTCTTTCTGACACAGTCAGTCTGGGTGGGGCCCAAGAACTTGTATTTTTAGAGTTCCAGGTGACACTCCTGCTTCTGGCCTGGAGAGCCACTGCTCGTATATGTACTGTTGCTGGATTTGGGAGAAGACTTAGAACTTTCGGAGAATATAGATGAACACGTTGGTTGTAGGTGTTAATGGTGGAGGTGGGCGGGCCTCTGACCGATTAAATGACTGTACACCACTTTGTTACCATTTTAACTGGAACAGATTTCTTTTTCTGTTTTTTTTTTTTTTTTTTTTTTGGTTGGTTCCCTGAGTGGGGATCGAACGCAGGTTGTGGCAGTTAGAGCACCGAGGCCTAGCCATTACACCACCAGGGAACCCCCTGGAACAGATTTCTTTAGTGTTTTGTCAGAGTACTCTGACTGTTCAGTATTTTCATCAGGGACTAATCTAATAAAAAAGTTGAAGAACCAAAAAATTGGGAGGGATCACTAATGATGTTGAATGGCTGAATGAATGTTTAAATGATCTTGGTATATTGGATTTTGGATAAATAATACAAGATAATATTTAACAGTGATACATGTAAAATATCTGCAGTTAGTTACATAAATAAAAGAGGCTTGGAAACACCTTACAGGATCAAGAGTTAGGTATCTGGGTTGGCGACAGTATTGTTTGAAACAAGATTATGGTTTACTGTATTTTTTCCATCTTGCAACCTGTTTCTCCCTTCATGCTGACCTGGGAAAGAAAAGAAAAGACCAAGGTATTATGTTCTACTAAGGGACTTCTTCCTTAGTCAGGCCATGTTGAGAATAGTTTGTACAGTTCTAGCACCACATTTTTAGATTATAAAAAAATTACCAATATACAAGGACTGTCTGGAAAAAATCTAGCCGTAAATGTCTCTGTTTTTCATGACTGGATGCTTTCTGGACAGCCCTTGTATTTTGAAGGAAGAAACCAGGGTATTTAAAGGGGTATTTATTGCCTAGCAGTGTAACTTAGAATGATTGTAGGAGCATGGCATGTTTTGCCTTGAGACTGTTTAAAATGTCACATGATAGTTGTCCACAAATATGAGGATGTGATATGTGTTTTAAATAATATTTGTGGGTTAAAAGTAGGTTCAGGCTGAAAAACAGTAGGATGTAAATTTGGCATCAATATGAAGGAACATTTTATAATGACGCAATATAATTTAAAAAGCTGTGAGCTCTCCTTAAATTTGGTGTGTTCAGGCTGAGACCTGATGGCTGTGTATTTGGAATCATATATAAACTCTGGGATGGCTTTACTGTAGTAACACTATTAGGACCTCTTGGCTTACAATTAGAAACCTATGTTTCTTCCTCGTGTCACCTAAGGGCTGCTGGTGAGCTGAGCCTCTGTAGAGCTCTACTTGGCTCAAGTGTTTTCTTTCAGGACCCAGACTGAATGAGTAGCCCCAGTGTGGGATAAGCTGTGGGTTCTCATGGAAGAGGGCAGGAGTATAGGAGAATCTGAGCCAAACCACACAGTGTATTCACAGCTTCTGCAGGGATGGGAAAAACATCTTGTCTGCCTCCATCCCTTTGGCCAAGAGTGCCACATGGCCAAATTCAGTGAGGCAGAGGGGTGAACTCCCCCTGGATGTAAAGGTATGGCCAGTGACTGGGGTAGGGTGGGCTTTGGGGGTGGGAGTTATAACTCTGTTACAGGGAGGGAGCAGATAATTGGAAACAATAATGCTGTCTACCACAGATGGAGATTCAATTACTTCAACATTTATTGATTGCTTACAAAGAAAAAAATCATTCCGATTTTTTGCTGAGGCATGGAGCATTCAGAGACCAGTAGAAACAGTCCCCCAAGGAACTCAGTCTAGAAGGGCAGAAAGAGTTATAATAAAAAAAATTACTGTGTAACTTGAGAAATACAAAAATAACCATATATCCAGGTACAGAGGCAGCAGAGATGGGAGGGAATGACTATGAGAGGGTGGGGGATATGAGAGAATTTTTCCCAGAGGGAGGAATATCTAGCCTGGGTTTTAGGGACTGAATTAAGAATTTGCTAGGTAGGCAAGAGGATCCGGTTTGAGTTGATTAGGAATAGCGTAAGTGAAATTAAAGACATAAAACAGCGGGCAGCTTTGTGGAAGTGAAGACTGTTTTGTGTTTTGTTCACTTGCAGAATCTTCTGTAACAGTGCCCATTGAATCATCTGTTAAGTCTTGGTGTTGTGTTGGAGGGGTAAGAAGGGAGGAGTGAGAGAGGTGGACAGTAAGAGGTTATTTTAATGTCATTTTTCATGTGATTCTTGGGGATTAAATTAGAATAGGGCAAGACTGAAGTGGAGGAGATGGGTTGCAGGAGAGAATTGGTGAAGGTCTGAAAGGATGATATAGATTCCAGAGAGATTGAGGGGATGGAATTGGAAGGACTCAGTGGATGGAGGGTTGGAGGTGGGAGTAGGAGGAGGGAGTCAAGTTGAATCCAGTGGAGACTAGGTGGATGTTGGTGATGAAATCACTAAGGTTAGAGATATATGAGCAAGAAGAGCAAATAGTAAGATTAAAAGAGATGATGAATTTTTTGGTTATGTTTAGAGTTTGAGGTGACCGTGAAACATTCAAATGAAGATGTCCAGTAGGCCATTAGATATATGTGGTTCTGCTCTAAAGTATATTTGAGTTTTATTAGTATGTAAGTGGTAATTACACCGTAAGAATGAATGAGATTGCACAGTGAGACTGTTAAGTTGGGAGACTAAAGTGCCTAGGACAGAAGTCTAGGATATACAGCATGACATGGCAGGGGAGGAATCTGCTTGAAGGACATTTAGAGGGAATGTTCTCACAAGTGCGAAAACCAGGGAAGGGATGTCCTTCCTATTTAGAGAAGAGTGTTAAGGAGGGAACAACTAGCTGTCAAATGCCACAGCAGGCTAAGGATGAACATGTGACTGTTGTCATTGGAGCTTTAGGAGTTTAGTAAGGAGAAAAATCCAGAGGTACTCAAACAGGAGATGAGGTAGAAATTTGGAGGATCTGCTTTGCAGAACTTGACTGAGAGCTAAATGATGACAGTAGAGTTATGATATTTAGCAGGGACATAACTCTCTCTCCCTTCAGAGGGAGATTCAGAGCTAGTGAAGGTTGAACTTGATTCTCATGTTCCCTTCTGCTGTTGAGCTTCTTTCAAAGAGAGGAGTTGCAGTATTGATCTTTTAGCCCTAGGATTTCTAGCCTTTTTAGCCTATTGCTTCTGTGTTAGTTTTCCATTGCTCTATAACAAATTACCACAAATTTAATAGCTTAAAACAACACATAAAAACAGTTTTAATAAATTTAATAATTAAATAGTTTATTATAACTGTTTCTGAACGTCCTGAGTCTGGACTTGGCTTAGCTGGGTCCTGTGCTTCACGGTCTCTCACGAGATACAGTCAAAGTGACTGCCGTGGCTGCAGTCTCATCTGAAGGCTTGCCTGGGGAAGGGCCTGCTTCCAGGCTTACTCACTGAACCTGGATGCTGGAAGGATTCAGTTTCTTGCAGGTTGGGCTGAGGACCTCAGTTTCTTGCCATGTGGTCATCTACACCACAGTAGCTACTTTATCAAACCCAGAGACAGAGTCTGCTAGCAAGATAAAAGTCAGTGTTTCCTGCAACCTTATCACAGAAGTAACATCACCTGTGCTATATTCTCTTGATTGAATGCAAGTCACAGGTCCCACCCACCTGCAGGATTACACAATGAAGTGAATGCCAAGATATAGTAGTTATTGGATGGGAGAGAATCTTAGAGACTGTTGGCCACAGGATAAAACTCTGAGGTATATCTCTTAATCTTGAGACTTTTGCAACATGCCTTCAAGCAAGTTGAGGTCCATGGTAGAAGCAAAATGATTCATTTCACTGCCAGAAAAGATTTTCACAGTGAAGATAAGATTGATCTGAACTTTGAAGTGATAGCTCCAGAATTTCCACATATAGGGATAGGGTGACAGTCTGATTGGAGGGGGTGGTACACCATAAGCACAGTTTGGGAGGCGGAGCCTCTTCAAGTCATACCTTGAGACTGGCACTTCTCTGAAGGATGGAAAGATTTTGTCTAGCCAAAAAGAGATGAGGAACCACGGTGAAGCTGGCCATTCCAGGCAGAATAAACAGCAGGAGTATAGACACTGGAACTTGACAAGGCTTAGTGTATTTTGGTAAGAAGGTTAGCAGTTTTATGAGGCTGGATCTTAAGGTATGTAGAAAGTCATGAGGGAAGTTGCAGCTGGAGGGGTAGTTTGGGGCAGGTTATATGCCTTCAGAGAAAGTAGAACTTGGTCCTGTGGGCAGATGGTGGCAGGGTGTTTAAAAAGAGGAGACTGATGTGATTGGCTGTTGAGGGGAAGATAACAGAGATGGGAAGGTATTTTTACTATTTAGTTCTGTTTGTTTTGGTGTTGGCAGGAGATAGGAAAGTGTGGCAGCAGTCCCAGGAACTTAGGTCTGCTGACACCAGTCTCCTCCTGCAGGACCTCAGGGTAGGGGGATGAAGGGAATGTGGAGTCCCACACAGGAATCACAACTGCCCACTTCCACATAACTCTGCAGTATAGCTCCCTCCTGTCATACCTGTTGACATATTGGATGTCATGAAGAAATGTTTGTTTTTTTTCTCTCATACTTCTTAAAAGAACATCTTTACATGTCATTTTTAGCACCTGATTTTCAAAAGGAAGAGGAATTGGCCTCTGGCAGATAATGATACTGGCGAACATTGTATACTGGTCAGTGTCATTGGACATGACTTGCAATGTAATGATAGTCGGATATGTGTTTGGGTTATGCTTCTTTAGGCGATTCCTTTGCCCTTGGCAACTCACTGTTCACTTTGATGAAGCTGACATGTGTGGGTTTCTGCAGATGTGATATGCAGTTAGGTATATGGTACCTGTCGCTTTATTTGGTTCCTGTCACTTTCAGCATTGACTCAGAACATTTATTTTCCAATGGTTTTGAGAATTATCAGGGAGGCCCTGTGGAGCTCTTCAAGTCATTTGTTGTCCATAAGAAGTTCTACTGTATTAAATTTACCTGAGAAAATGGTAGTGAAGATACTACAAAGCAAGAGCAAGATTTCCTACTGCATCCTGGGCATTTTTATTATATAAAACTATGAGTATGTGACAGTGATTTGTTTAATTGTTATTGTCCTTTTCTAGGCACAGAGAGTGGGTTGGAATGGGGCCCAGTTGGAAGGAGAGCCCCAAACCACTTGTTTTCCTGGCCTTGTTGCCCAGGAGATCACTCCAGGCATGACTGTGTGTGGCCTCTGGGAACAAAATAAACTCATTCAAACAGGTGGCAGTGGGACCAAACTCAAGCCTAGGGGACACTGGGGAAGGAAGAGTCCAGCTTAAACACTCCAGGAAGGAAATTCAAATCCAGGAACATGTCTCGTATATTAGTGAGAATTATTAATGCTAGCTTTTATAACTCACCAACCTTCAAGTCTCAGAGTTTAATACAACAAGAGTTTTGTTCTTACTTCAAGTCATTTTCTCTAAGGTCACTAAGGCAGGAAGAGAGAGGTGGGTGAGATAACACTTAACTGCCTTACTTTGGAAGTGAGAACCATCACTTCTTACAGTCAGTCTGTTGGCCTGAGCCTGTCACATGGCCCCAGCTAATGGCAGGGGTGACTGGGAAATGCAGGGAAGCACACGGAATGCTAATCTTTGCTAAGCCTCCTGCACTGTTTTAACCTCTCATAACAGCTTGTGTATTAGAATCAGTCATCATGGAATGTAAAGAGGTGTTCTTCTGTAGTGTCCTCCAGGGAGTCATTGAAAGGGCTGATCCCATAGGCAGTGGAGCGCAGTAACTTAAGTGTGTGGGATCTGGCATCAGTCTGAATGCTTTATTCACCACTTAATGTGTGACTGTGGGCAAATTATTTAACTTTTCTATCTCAATTTCTTTATCAGTAAAATGGGGTCAGTGATTAGACAGTTGTAAATATGAAATGAGTATTAAATGACTGAGGTTTAGAATCTTGCCTGCTACATAATCAGTACTCATCAGCACCATTGTTGTCATTGTCCTTCAACAGTAATCCTCTTTCAGTCTGTGCCAGCAGGATCATTGGCTCTTCGCATGTATCTGGATGTGTCACAAACTAATAAATTATTCCCGTGTCTATTTATAGTTTTATTTAAAGAAAAGTTGATATTGGTTAGTTTCAGTTAAATTGTTTGAGTATGTTTTTCTTAATGGAAGGGGAGAAAGTTAGAACTCAACTCTTCAGAATGCTTTTGTCAACACTGAATGATTTGTAGAGTTTGTGCAGTTTTAATCCTCTGGTATTTGTCTTCTGTGGCTTCTCTTGCACGTTTGAGGGAATCAGATCTGCATCTTTTAATTGAGTTAATTTAACTTGCATGCTCCAGTAATAATGAGTGAGACAGCTATCAGAGCTGACTTCTTATGTTCCAGAGACATAATAGATTTCACTACATGCTTCAAGGGTCTCTTGACATGTCTCTGGGTTGACAGAACTAGGAGAGGGGAGAGGAAACCACAAGGAATAGTTCACTTCCCCAGCAATCTGTTCTCTCTTCTCAACTGTTTCCAAAAAGTCTTCAGCAAGATGCTGTGTGACATTAATTTGATACCATTTGCAGTCACTCTACAAAAGCTCTAAACCCATGGCTTTTCAAAATGTGTCTCCTTTAAGGAAAAATCATCAGCAAAGCTTGAGGTTAAGACTAAATGTGGGATGGATTTTGTGCCACAAGGTACAAACCGAATCATTTAGCTTCAATTTTAACGAAGGGATGGGAGTTTATGTAACAGAGCTAAGTGCTTTCATTTATGTCAGGCCCGCAAACATTAATGGCTGGGAGCAGGGAAATAGGAAACTTTCTTCTGTGGCATGGGTGGAGTGTTAATGAGCTTGTCTCACTCCCAGCAGGTACGGGTATCTGCCGCCAGTCAGGAATGGAGGACTGGTAGGGCTTGGAAACCCTCCTTGCTTAATCACTGCATCTTTTCAAGGAAAACCAACTGTGCCACAAAGCTCTCTGCCTAAAGGGGAGAGATGGAGGTAACAAGGCAGAGACTTGCCCTTGTTTGAGCCTCCAGAGGAATTGGTCAACCAGTTTTCATGTTCATGCTCTGAGGTCCATGTGCTGTGGGTAGAATTTTATATAAGGTTACACTCTTGTCTGCTAGGCATTTACTACACAGTCAGGTGTGGTGTGGTCATGGTCCTATATAAAAATGACAAATATGGTAAGTAATAATTGAGATTATGCCTTTGGAACTCGAATACAGAGAACACAAGCATATGAGGCGTGTCTAGGGACAATGGATGGGCAAGATGAGCATAGCATAGTGGTTCCGAGTGTGGCTCTGGAGTCCAACCAGCTGATCTGAATTCTGGCCCCACTGCTTACTCACATGAGACCAAACATAGGCAGTTTATTTCATTGGCTCAGTTTCCTTTTCTGTGGAATATTAGTGTTTGCATCATCATAAAGTTGTAATCTGAAGGTTGTCATCACCAATTCAGCTCCAATAGGAGTCCCCAGTTTGGAGTGCGGTGAGTGGGTGAGAGACTTTATTCAGTGAAAAAAGCTTAGTTGTGAAATAGCTCAGCTTTGAGACACTCAGTCCAAGCAGTTCGGGTGAGGCAGCTCTTTCTACGTGGCTCCTTCTAGTGTTACAGCAACAGCTCCAGTGGTAGAGCTTCAGTTCCAGTGTTTCATATTTGGCCAGGAAAACTCAGCTTTGGATGGAAACGGAAGTGCCCTCCATTAAGGCAGAGGTGAAGCTGGCTTATATAGAGGAGAGTTTCCACCCCAGTCCTCACAGTTTGGTACAAATAGCACCAGCCTGATTAGTTTCTCTGATGGTGGTAAAGATGCAAATGAAAACACAAGATCTGACAATTAAGTTTGGGAAGTCATGCTAGAAAAAGTGCTTCATACCTCATTGCTGAGTATCACACCTTTGAAGTATTCCCCTTGGGAAGCTATGCACTGACACCAGTGCCTAGTCCACCCTTCAGAGCAATGTTGGAACTCTTTTTCTGGAATGGCCATCAGAGCTGTCATCATATGACCCTCGATGTCCTGAATGCCATCAAAATGTCGTCTTTTCACTATTTCCTTTATCTTTGAGTAAAGAAAAAAAGTCATTGGGGGACCAGATCAAGTGAGTAGGAAGGATGTTCCAATACAGTTATTTGTTTACTGACTAAAAAGTCCCTTACAGTCAATGACATGTTAAGCTGGTACATTGTCATGATTCAAGAACCATGAGATGTTGGTGAAAAGTTCAGGTCGTTTTTGTCTTTTTCATGCAGCCTTTTCAGCACTTCCAAATAGTAAACTTGGTTGACTGTCCAGTTGGTACAAATTCATAATGAACAATCCTTCTGATATCAAAAAGGGTTAGCAGCATCTTTTTTTTTTTTTTTTTAAAGTGGTGAAACAGAGAGTTTATTGAGGGGAAAGTACACTCCAAAGAGGTAGGAGCGGGCTTGAGCAAGGAAAGTGGCTCAGAAGCCAGCATCTTTTTGACTCTTGATTTTGACTGACAGAACTTTTTTTAGTCATGGAGAATTAAATTGGCTGACATCCATTGTGTACTTAGCTGCTTTGTTTCAGGATCATATTGGTACACCCATGTTTTCATCACCAGTGATAACACAGCTCAAAAACCTCGTCTTGCCTCTCCAAAAAGTCTTGGCAAACTTCTACTCTCCTTTGCTTTTGTTCATCAGTGAGTTCCTCCTGCACCATTTTTGCACACACCTTTCTCATGCCAAGATTTTCAGGTAAGATTTCCTGTTTCCCTATTGATGTTTACTTGATCTGCCATACTTTTCACGGTTAGCTGATGATTTTGACGCACAATTTGATGAATTTTTACAATGTTTTCATCAGTTCTGCTTGCTGCTGGCTACCCTGACCTCTCTTCATCAGTGACGCTTTCTCTCCCCTCAGAAAAACGTTAAATCCATTTGTACACTGCTGTTTTCTTAATGGCATTATCCCCATAACTTGGACTAACATGTCCCTGATTTCACTTGCACTCTTGCCAAGTTTAACAAGAAATTTAATGTTTGTTTGTTGCTCTAGTTCAAGCTCTGACATTCTTGCAACAGCACACAAAACATGCAACAACAGTGATTGCTGTTCAGCAATACCATGTCATACATCTTCACAAACACAGCTGTGAGACACAGATATATCAAGATTATGAAACCTTACTGAATTGTTTGTACAGTGCTGCTAATGTAAACTCATGGTGGCAAGTTCGTAAACTTAATTGGCAGACCTCGTATAGCAGCACAGTTCTGATTGGGTGGGGGAAGTCTCAGTCCTATTGGTCAAATTTCAGTTCTAGGAGTTCTCTTAATAAGGGTCAACTCTGAGGCACAGAACAATGCAGGAGGTTTGGCTTCCCAGTCTGTGGTCTCGCCCTGAAATACAGTATATGTGAGGGACTTATTTAAATAATGGCTGCTAGACTCTGCTTGTAAATTTGAGCTCGTTTACTCATGAGGAGTCCTTTTTAGTAGGTATATTCTTCTCAGGGTTAACAAAGTAGTTGTGAGTTAATGCATGTAAAGCAGGAGTCCCTAACTCCTGGGCCATGGATTGGTACCAATCCTTGGACTGTTAGGAACTGGGCCGCACAGTAGGAGGTGAGAGGCGGGCAAGCGAGTGAAACTTCATCTGTATTTATAGCTGTTCCTCAATGCTCTCATTGCAGCCTGAGTTTCCTATCAGATCAGCAACAGCATCACATTCTCATAGGAGCACAAACCCTATTGTGAACTTTGCGTCTGAGGGATCTATGTTGTGTGCTCCCTATGAGAATCTAATGCTTGATGATCTGAGGTGGAGCTGAGGCAGTCATGGGAGTACTGGGAATGGCTGCAAATACAGATTAACATGAGCAGTGAAGTTTGACTGCACAGAGACCATAATAAATTGATGACTTGCAGACTTATATCAGAGCCCTGTCAGTGAGTGGCAAGTGACAATTAAGCTGCATCTGGTGGCAGGCTTTATAGTGGCAAGTTGAGTTGTATAATTATTTCATTATATATTAAAATATAATAATAATAGTAATAGAAATGAAGTGCACAATAAATGTAATGCACTTGAATTATCATGAAACCATCCTCCCCCCTCCCCCCTACTCCATTTCCTGGTCAGTGGATGGAAAAATTGTCTTCCATAAAACTGGTTCCTGGTGCCAAAAAAGGTTGGGGACTGCTAATATTAATGTAAAGTGCTTAGGATACTGTCTTGACATACTTGAGTGCTGCTCAATTGTATTTTTACTATTATTTTTGGTAATTTTTAAAAGTTAATAAAAAACAGGTTGAGGTTTATTATGAAACACTTCTAGTGTGATGTGATGCTAAGGGATTTGGACTTTATCCCGTAAGCCTTAAAATTTTTAAGCAAAGGGAGTGAAGAAAGTTTTTTAGAGCTAGTAGAACACTGGTAAGAGTGGTCCATAATATTGGAGCCAAGGTGGAAACAGATTGGTAGCAGGGAGGCTGACTGGGAACCTGTTAGAATAATTAACAGAGGTGTTTCAAGGTGTTCACCAGTGTGGTAGCAGTGGAACATTAAAGAAGAACTGGATCACATTGAACCTTTCCTTTCTTTGCAGTGTGGAGGGTGTTTAAGGAACTAAATTATACGTTCAGAGAATAATTGGATAGATAATTTGGAGACTGTTCAAAACTAGTCCCCCATAGACACCGCTAATTCCAGCTTTATCCTTAGTCCTGTGAATTGATCTTGAGTGATTTATCTCATAAGACAATTAAAATTTTTTAATGTAACTATATATTTTTCTTAGGTTTTGATGCTAAGAGATCCTTGATAGAGCATTGTCACTGTCTTCACTCAGCTGCACTTCGGAAATAGATTGACTGATTACTAGTTCGTTTTTAATTAGAAGAAGGAAATATGGCTGTCATATATTTTAAGCATAGTTCAAATTTAGTCATGCAAATAATTTCTTCCTTATTCACTTTTATTTTTCTAAATGTGAAAAGTCTTGGTGACTCCTGCTCTTAATTTTTCATTGTTCTTAATTGGGGTTCTATGCCTGTGCTTGCCTGATACTTCCTGTACTGTCTTCTCTTTTACAGATAAAATAGTGGAAACATCATGTATGTAAATTCCAGAAAGTTTTACTTAAACCATTTTGCTTCCTAGAGAAATCTGCATCATGCTTTATCTTCTGTTTGTAAATAGGAGTGTATATAGGGATGCCTCAGTGATTCATGTCTTGCTCTGTGGAAAGAAGAGTGCTTGGTAAAGTTCTGGAATTCTTTGCCTTGTATGTAGTGGGGGCCATTTGTGGAATCTGACCTCAATGGCTCTAATGGGCAGGTTGGAGCTAACATGAAGCTAGCTTGAGAAACTAGGCCCTCCTATATATTCTGGGTCTTTCTCGCTGGTCTCATCTTATTTCTTGAAAAGGTGTGAAGCTGCTGTGATGATATTTTTATGCTACTGACTTGGCACAGATAGCTTTTTGGTGACTTTCCAACTGTTCTTACTGAATATCTTCAATTTGAGTTTCAAAAAATCTGAAAATGGCCACAGTGCAATTTGAATGATGTAAAACCCACACCCATGATGGAGATTCTAGAGACTGGAGTGTGGGATCCAGGATCACCTTATCCAGTCTCTGATAATCAAATTGTTAGCAAAGTCACTCTCTTCAAAATCTCATTTGAAAATAGAAATGGGTCTTATCCAAAAAATAGGAACTGAATGCTAAGTATACTTAAAAAAATATTAGCTCTCAAGCTGCAAAAACAGATGCTTGCTTTTGGCAGTTTTACTCATCAAATCTAAGCCGAATGTGAGTAGAGAATAATTCTTAACTATTAATTTGGAGCCTAGATGGGAAGGAGTCTGAATTCTTTCAAAATCTCATTTGAACTCTATCTTTGGCTGACTGAGGTGAAAAATGTGTCATTGTTTACTAATTCAGAATCATATTCTGTAGCATTTTAAGCCAGATTTGAGCACATCGTGGCTCAGTGAAAATTTGCATATTTCCATTTATTTCCTAATAACACAGGCAGCTGAAATGATAGGCCTGTCATCTGACCGAAGCCAGGCTGCATGCCCTTGTGCTGCTGTCTGCTCTGCTTTGGGGCTGCATCTTGGATTCAGGACAAAGTCCAGAGAGGACCTGGCTGAGGACACGGAATGCAGCCACACAGGTGCCCAACAAGCCACCCCTGGAGAAACCCACCACGTGCTTCTCTTGGGTTACCTTTCTCAGGCAAGCTGTAAAAGGAGAGGAAATTTCTTCTTTAGGATGGAATTCCCACTTTCATGGACTTTATTACTTTTCTTTTCTCTGGAAGTTAATGTCTCCATTCTGTAGAAGAGGTCAAAGGTTTGGTTAATTTTTAACACAACACGAGTCCTTCATGCTGCTCTCTAATTGCTGTAAATCCCAACTCTTGTCTCCCATGTGTAGCTAGATGCAGGTTTACCAACTAGTGCCTCCCAAACCCTATCCAGGTGCCCCATTCCTGAGTTGTTCTGGACCCCCTTGACCATGAACAATCCAGTCTGCCTTCATTTTCTTGACTCTAGTCTAAGGCCAAGTAATTTTCTTTTGATTTCCTTTTGGTGTTTGGAAGAGTCAGGTTGTTTATATGAGGGACTCGGTTTTCATGCCTCTTTGGCTTTCCCCCCAAAACTGCCCTGCTAATCTTACTGAATTGCTCCTGAATTCTAGTCAGACTCCATTAACCTAGAGTCTGGAATGAACTTTTACTCGGGTTATGGACAGCCCCCTCACTCATTTTCATTCAGGATGCCCTTCTTGCAACTCACCTGTTTGTTATCTATTACTTTTCTGATTTCTTCATTTCTTTCAGATGTTTTTCTTAATAAGATCAAATATAAATACAGTAATTACATAGGCCAGGAATTGTGAATTTTAACTTAGTCTTCATAACATTTTTATGAGGTGTGTGCGCTTCTGTTATTCCAATTTTGGGGATGGGGAAGCAGAGGCACAGAGAGAGTAAATTGCCTTAGGTCAAGTTGCTAAGTAGGTGTACCAGGATTTGAATTTTAGACAACCTGGCTCTGAGACATGTTCTCTTAACCACTGCTCTATATCACTAGCTAATTCTTGGTACCTCTGTTCTCTGGAATCTTCTTTCTACCTGGCCTGGTAGCCCACAGGATGGATAGTCCATTCATGTGATTTTCAGCTACAGTTTTATACAGGCATTTGTGATGTTTTTGAAAAAGCATTGGGCTTAGAATTAAATTTGGGGTCCTGGCTTCAACACTAGACTAATTGAGTGACTGTGGATAAGCTTCCTAACCTCTCTGACTTCTGTTTACTCACCTGGTGGTGTGACCTGACTCAGTCATGTGAGAGGATTAAAAGTAAGTATCAAGGTGCTTGGCACTTAATAGATGCTCAGAAAATGGCAGTTATTATGCTCATTATTAAAAAATGTTGAGGACTATTATTAACTTCAGAAATATGCTATTTTATGTCAGTTCTGTTTTATAATAGATGAAGCCAAGAAGAGAGCTATTTCTTAGTTTTTGTTCAGTTTGGGAGAAAGCAAGGGTTTTTTTTGGTCACTTATGATCTAAAGGGGTAGAGAGAATTTTGCCATTTAATATGAAATGTTTTTAACATCTATTAAGTATGAAGATAATTTATTTTTTGCCCATTTTTTCCTATTTATCTCTAAAAATATGATTAACTTAATTGTCTATCTAAATAAAGACCCTTATAAAAATGTCCCCTAAAAGCACAATAAAATAATATTGCTTTCATTTAATCTAACTTAGGCTTTGAAATTGACTTGGATTTTTGTACTAAGTCATCTGCAGTTACTGCTTTAATTAATGGGACTGAAAAATCACTTGATTTGTGAATCTCAATTTGGAGCATGTTTTGTATGCTAAGCTCTCCACCTCCCTCTGTCTCCTAAATAAGATGACTCGTCCTCTCAGGTAGTGTGTCATTTGTGTGATGTTTACCTGTAATTTTGTTCAGCTTTCTATAGCTAGCCTTCTCTCACTTATTTAATAATTTTCTATTGAAAGAAGCTTTTTTGAGGGAGGGAGCTTGTGCATTGAGGATGTTTGTTATAAGCAGCGGGTTGTTTCTGTATACTGTAAAATAACACTTTATTGAAGAATTCCTTCCCTCCCCCCTGCCCCGAATGTTGAATGGCAGCAGATGTCTCAGTTTTGTTTCAGTGACTGAGTCCTTTTAGAGAACGATGCAAAGAAACCCTTTGTCCAAGAAGAATTTTGGCCTGCCCTTATTCCTGGGGTACTTGCTATAGCTAGATTAGGTAAATGATTAAAAATAGCAGAATACTTTCATACACACACAGTCCTTTGAAAAATTCAAATTTGCTTTTCCTGAACTTCAGTAAATCTGCACTTACCCAAAGGCCACTTTTTGGTGACCTAATAGAAATCACAGAGTAGAACATCAGGGTTGAAGAAGAGCCCTTCAGATGGCATGTGAGTCTGCCCTTCAGTGTGGACAGGAGGAAACTGAGGCAGTGAAGTAATACCCATACTAGTCATGAGGTGGCAGAGCAGAGAGGGCAAGATCCTGGCTCTGCGGTCACACTGCCAGGACTTCCTTCACATTCTGGCCCAGTTACTGAATGGGTTGGGGATGTAGGGAAGTTGCTTAGACTCTCAGGGCCTAGTTTCCTCATCTTCCCAGCATGGGTAGTAATTAATTCTGCCTCTTTCAGAGTACTTGTGATGATCGAACAAATTAATACAGGCAGAGCATTAGGAGTAGCACCCAGCTCCTCTTAAGCTCTCAAATGTTAGTCATTATGTAATAATGGTAGTACATTAATTACCTCTTGTATTTTTACAGTGCTTTGTGGCTTAGAATATTTTTTTACTCATTATCTCATTTGATGCCCACAGAATCATCTCAGGGAGGTATGCTTGTTATTATTGAGTGCTGGCCCAGGGTCATCCAACTCTCAAATGGTGTGACCAGAGCCTAGTCTTTCAACTCATAGAAGTTCAGCTGAGAACCAAGAGGTATATGAAGGTGAACCCAAAGTGCCAAGTAGGTGTATAAGGTTATAAAATTTATTCTTTAAAATTCATGCATTGCATGAGTTTTAGAAAGTCCCTTTGCTGAGAACCTCTTTACCTTTAGGTAATTCTAGAGAAATATCTAGAAATAAGTAAAAATGTCAGGTGGAGCATTGATTATAAAAACAAACAGAACCATGGTTTCAGTCACTAAATAGCCCCTTATGCCCCAATAAACTGGCTGGGACCTCAGCCTCTGGAATTTTTCTTCTGGTTCTGAAGAAGCTGTGATTCCTCTGCTCCGGATTGCTAGGCTGATGCAAGAGGGGCTCTCTCTAAGTAGGATTGTCTTTGGGATCACAGTTCCCATAGCACTTAGTGATACAACCCATTTATTTGACTTAATTATTTTCTCCCCTGTTTTGGCCAGGAACCTTGGATAGGCCTAAAGATTATTACATTGGTATTATATTAGATTAAAAATTGTCATGTTAATTAGTACAACCTAATTGGAAGGCAACTGGGCAATCTGTTTAAATTTATTCATGCCCATGACCGAGGAATTTCCACTTAAAAGGAATTTATCCTAGAAATACTTGTACACATTTGCAAAGATCTAGGGAGTTCACTACAGCATTGTTTATAATAACTCTTTATTTGAGATTCATTAAATATGGCACGATACAGTCCTAGAATGGGATACTATGTATGGCTTAAAATGAGTTTTTTTTTAGTACTAATAGAAAAGGGACCCCAAATAAGGAAGAAAGTCTTATCGAAGGACACAGTGTTTTTAATAACATTACAGAGAGCAAGAGACCACTAAGAAAGAAATGATTTGATTTGGAAAAATATTGTTATGATAGTTCAGAGCAGTGGTGTACCTCGGTGGAGGGAGTATAACATTATTATAGAGGAGTTTCCACTTTACAAACTTTTATGTTTCTGCACTAACAGTTTAGTTATATAGTATATTGCTTCACAGTCAGAAAAACTAAGAACAAACCAGCCAGTGCCCATGACCAACCTTGAACCTAGTTCTCCTCTGGTAGGGTCCTTTCTCCTCTTTATGCTCTGAGGGATTTTAGGAGAGCCTGCAACTTCCTGCTGTCCTATGGAGAGACTCTTAGCCCAGTGTCACCCAACAGTGACACAAAGCCTGCTCATTCTTCTCACATCAGAACCTTTGTTCGATTAACCCTGCCTCCTCTTTCCCCTTCACCGCCCCAGTGCACACCCACCTACCTACATCTGTTCTCACTTCCCCCCTGCCCCCCACACACTGAGTAGCACTTATGTCTTTGCTCTGAAACCTTCTCTACAAACATGTTGTATTGCCTGGTTTCCTAAGTGACAACAGGTTATTAGGAAGACCGGATAGTGAAGGAGACAGAAAAGCTGTAGAAATGTAAACTAAAGCTGCAAAACAAACAAATAAAAAAACACCACAATTCGAACTCCATTTAGCTTTGCTGCAAATAGCCCAGGTAACCTCATTGTATTGATACATAGTCACTGGGGTTAATGATGGCTTTTATACCATTGTATAGGAAGGTAGGATTAGACATTTTTTAAAATGCTCTTAAAATTTGTTTCACAGTATGTGTGGTATGTTAAAGTGCCAGTTATCTGGAAGTTTTCTGAAGTCAGTGTTTCATTGACTTTAAAGCCAATATCTATTTTCCTGGAACTCTGTCTCAATAATAAAATGTTAACTGGAGGCCAGAAATCTTTCTCTAAACTCTTTCATCCTTGAGTAGTATTTGAATTCTCATTTCTGCATGGGCAAGCATTCTGACAGAAACGACCTGACAATTTTGTTCTGAGGAAGGAGCCAAATTTCTACCCGCCTGTGTATCACAATAGGCTATGTGGTTCAGTTATTATTGTTGGATTGAATTATAATGAGACGAAGCCATTGTGCCTCCAGGACGTCCTGTCTTGGCCCAGAGAGTTGGGACTGCAATCGTACAAACAATTTCTAAGATAACACTGATATACACTCTTCAGAAATACCTTTGTGTCTAATGCAGAGCAGAAATAAAACCCTTTTCATATTTGGGGACTTTAAATTAGTAATTAAATACAAGACCCCATCAGAAATTTATTAAGCGTCATTGAAAAATGCACTACTTGAGCTGTAGCACTAGGACACACGACGTAGAATGAATGTTGTCATAGGACATAGCACTTGAATGGACTGAGGCATTTAAAATACTGGAATGAAGAACTGTGGCAGGTATCAGAGATTGTGGTCTTTCTGGGTCTTTTATAACAGTGTAGTTGAGTGTGGTGCCCTGCCTGGAGGCCAACCCCAAGGTAGTGCCCCGTGGAATCCTGAGTGACTGACAGTCTGCCAGGCCTGAGCCCCATCCCAGACCCTCTGAATCTGAAATTTTTGGGGGTGGACCCAGGCATCAGTGTTTTTAAAATTTCCCAGGTAAGTTTGATGTGTAACCAGGATTGAGAATTGCTGCACTCAGGTTAGATTAGTGAGTATTTTATCTGGTGTGGCGAAGAGCCCTCTGATGGATGAGGCAGAGCGCGTTATGTTTAAGTCACCTTCCTGCTCACGTGTCGATTTGAGGAAACAAGCATACCTTCTTGTCATTGATGCATGCCCACATGGTAAGGTACCGTAAGTTAAAAATAGAAGGAAAGAGAATGAAACACTGAGGTTTAGTACACAAAAGGAGACAGAAATGAGGCTTAGCTTAATTCCAGAGAGACCTAAGGACCTGTCATGGCTTTGATTTTTCAGTTTTGTAGAAGCCAGTGTAAAAGGGAAATCTCCTTGGTTTCATAGTAAACCAGTTGTTGCCAGGCTTTTTCACTTCAGCTTGCTTGGGGTACCAGTGCTGGCTAAGGCTTTGGTTGTTCACACGGTGTGAGCATGCACTTATAGTTGTGGTTTGAACCAGACTCACCATCCGTTTCAATCACTGCAATAAAGCATTGCTGCATGAAATAGAACAGCTGGAATACATTAAACATCAATATTTACAAATAGTGCACATTGGATAAGATGCATAAGTAAAGAGTGAACAAGAGTAGATATTATATACATCCGTTTCCTATATTTTGCTATGTATAATATGCTCCTATGTATAATGTGCACCCATGTTTTTGACCCAAACTTTAAGGGAAAAATATCTTTTGTTTTAATTTTTTAATTCAAATTTTAATTTGTTTATATTTAGGTACTTGTATTTTGTATTATAAAGGAATTATAGCATTTATTTTTTAAACATGGCACAAGAAATTTTATGTAACAAATAATTACAAAACACAAGAACAGATACAAGGTATAAGAAATTTTATGTATAAAGTTTTTTATATTAAAAAACTCTGATTATCATATTCCAGGGTATTATTTTGCACACAGATATCGTTATTGATTTCTAGAGTTACATTTTTGACTCATAAGCATAAATAAAAGAATTAAAAACATTTCTATAGATAGGGAATTAGTACTACTGATGTATAATGTGCATCCTTATTTTTTCCTCACAAATTTGGGCAAAAAGTGCTCATTATACATGGCAAAATATGGTATATGAAAGTCTAAAAGAGACAAATTCAGTTTCTACTGACAGAAGCAGACCAGGGCTTGCCTGTGGGTGGGAGTGGGGGTTGTTACATTGATTGGGAAAAGGGCACAAGAGCATTGTTTCAGGTTATGAAAATATTTTATATCATGATTGTGATGAAGGTTACAGGGATATATAAATTTGTCAGAACCCATTGAAATGTACCCTTAATGGGCTCATTTAATTATATGTAAAGATGATTTTTCAAATGTGGGGAAGGAGTATAAGGGTGTAAACAGAGGGTATTGGCATTGCTGTATACTTAGGGTTTGTATGTCATGAGCATTTTTCTGGGGATAAACGTAGTTATTTTTTTTGTGCTTAAAGTACTTGCTTCCTAACTACATTTCATAGTTTGCCATCCAGGCCAACAAGGGTGCAATCAGAAAAGCTAATTTCAAAAAACTTAAAAAATAAATTGTAATACTCTGTAGTTTTTCCCTCCTTTTCCTTGATGCAAATGATTGAATGTGGTTAAGTATGGCTGGAAAACTTACTTTATGGTACAGATGGATCTCAAAATAAATCCATTACTGTAGCTCAGTGTGTGGCTGTGACCTGCCGTGGCATGGAAAGACTAAGCTAAAGACAGTATTTTTTCCTTCTTTTTTTAGAAAAAGATCAAAACAACATTGTTCTTTTCAAGTTCATGATGAGCTCCCAATGGTTGGCTGCTGTTTGGCAGAAAAATAGCAAAGTTAGCTAAAGGACTTCTTGGGGAGAAGAAATGATGGAGGCAGCATGATGGAGAACGGTGGTCTGGAGCCATACAGGCTGGCTCTGGGTGCCCGCTCTGCCACTTACCAGCTTGTCACCTTGGCCGAGTGGGACACGCAGAGTCTTCTCTATTCCACAGCTGTTCTTCACTTTTATGCTAAAACTGCCATGCATGAGCTCTGTAACCTTAGCTAAGTTCCTGCTACTCCGTCTCATTAAAAAAATATGACGAGAAGCTTTAAATTCTATTACAGAGTTTTAAGTTCAAGCCACAGTGAATTTTGTAGTACATTTGACCCCTATATAACACAGAGCTTAGGGGCCTTGATCTCACCCCACTGCAGTTGAAAATCTACCTATAACTTTTGACACCCCAAAACTTGAGTGCTAATAGCTTACTGCTGACTGGAAACCTTCCCAATAACATACAGTCAACACATACATGTTATATGTATTATATACTGTATTCTTATAATAAAGTAGGCTAGAGAAAGGAAAATATTAAGAAAATCCTAAGGAAGAAAAAATACATTTACTGTATTTATTGAAAATTGTCCACGTATTAGAGGTCCCTTGCAGTTCAAACCGAGCTTTTCAAGGGTCAACTATAGTTTTTTTTTTTGTTTGTTTGTTTGTTTTAAGACACAGGTGAAGGGAAGGAGTGGGAAAGGAAGCAAGGAGAATGTAGATGACCTCACAACTGAGTATCAGAAGTTATCAAATAGATTAGGTGTTAACCATTTGAATTGCATAGGAATTGTTTTCACTTTAGGAATAGATTGGCCACGTAATAGCCACTTTAGTGTAGAGCATTAACTGTTCAACAGAGAAGTGGATTGAGAGGTGAAAGAGTTTAAGGATTAATTATTACTTAAATTCCCATCATAATTGAGGGCGATTATTTGAAGTTTTAACCCAATTTAAGAAGAAAGAGGATTTCTTTGCTCATACTTGTATCATTAGCATAACTGTGAATTATAATTTTATGCAGTAGACATCTTTCCAAAAAGTTAGATACATGGAATTTTTGCAAATTCAATACTTAAATTAATTTTTGGTCATTTAGATAACATTTCTAACAAATGTTTGTATTCTGAGCCTAGTAATTGCAGAGAGGTGTAATTTGAAATGTTCCATTACTATCCTTTATAATTTGTTATAGCCTTATTCTTGCCTTTCTAGCTTGAATCTTGTAAGTGAAATTGCTCACATTTAGGAGTTTTCGCTTCCTCTCCCCTCTACCTTCCTCCCCACCCCACCCCGTGTGTGTGTGTGTGTGTGTGTGTGTGTGTGTGTGTGAGAGAGAGAGAGAGAGAGAGAGAGAGAAAGGGAGAGAGAGAAAGTAGTCCTTGAAGTTGTGTCCACAAATGCTTTAGAAACCAATGCTGTACTTAAAAAAAATGTTATTATTGGCTAAGCTGTTATTCTTTTGATTTTTGACGTTGTTCTTAGTTCAGAATCCAGCAAAGCCATGTTCCTTTTGTTAGGAAAGGAGAAGCACCCTGAGCACAAGGTCCCAGGCTCAGGCTTAGGAGCCCCACAGGCTTGTTAAGTCTCTGCTCTCCCTCTTGGTGTCGGCCTTATATGGGTTATTATTATTATTATTATTATTATTATCCTCTATTTTTACATCTGTAAAGTGAAGACAGTGATATCTGCACCATGGGTTTGTTGATATTGAGGTTTGTAAGGTATTTAATGTAGTGTCTGGTGAAAATTGTGATGTGTTTTCTCCTGTTGAGGAATGGCTCTAGCACAGGTAGATCATATTGTGCAGAGAATGTCAGTGTGTGAACCTTCTGGGTATATCAGTGATTTAAACATTTGAGTCGTGGCATATTTTTATTGGCATAAGTTAATTCTAATTGTCTGAGAATATAAAGGATTAGATTTGTGTCAGAAGAGCTGGGTTGAAATTCTGTCTCTATCACTTGCTGTGTTACTTTGGACACATATTTTTCCCCTCAGCTTCAGTGCCCTTGTTTATAAAATGAGAATAATAATAGTTATCTCAGAAAACTGTTGGAAGGATTAAATAAGAAGGAACCTAAGAGTGTCTGATGCACAATAAACCCTAATAAATGGAAATTCTCTAATTTTGTAAATAACTAATATTTCTATCTAATTGCTTACTTTGACTGAAACTTTGAATATTAGTCAATCATATACTTTTCATATTATTTGACTTAAGAATGATACTTTTGTTTCAGTGTTTTTATAATACTTATTTTAAATACCTCTTCCTCATCTGTTTTTAATAGTAAGATACCTGGTAGAAAATTATAAGAGAAATAATCTGTTCCTTCTAGTAGAACCTTAGGATCATAAAAGGAAAATATGGAAACAAAAACAAATTCACATTTTGGATTTTAGAAATTTAATTATGCTCAAGTTTAGAAATGAAAATGTTTTCTGGAAAGGAACTTTTTAGTTCCCCCTGAGAAAAAAATCTGTATTATTAGAATGTGAAAGGCAAAACCAGTCTTACATAGCATAAGAAAGGGCAAGAGCTCCAGTAAAATTTCAGGCATCTCTCTTAGTTTTTTTCTTTAACAGTTTCTTCACCATGTGGAATTTTAGAACTGGAAAGTAACCTTAAGAGAACATCTAATTTAATCCTCTAGTTTCACAGTTGAGAAAACTGGTGCTGAGAAGGGTCACAGCTCGTTAGTGGAAGAGCCAAGTTGTGACCTTGGCCTCCAGAGTCTCGCTTGAGTGACCTTCCAGTTAGGCAAAGGATGTTCTGGGGCTTGGTGTGTTCATTTGTTTGTCATTTTTGTGAGTGCCTTTTTATTTGAGTCTTAAGTATTTGGAATGTAGAATATTATTAAATATTTAGTTGGACTCATGTGCCAGTAGCTATGTGCACCTTGGTTTTATCAACTGAATGAGAAAAAAATATGGCTCATGGTATGAGGTTAATACTTAAAGATAACCTGTCAACTAATTACCCCCCTTATTATAAAACTTTTTGAATGAAATATTTTTCTTTTGTACTGTTTTCTCAGCTTTTAAGTTTTCTTTCAACCTTCTGATTTTTATGTAGTTAATAAAGATACTTGCTTTTTTTCTGTTTTTAGCCTTCAGTACAATAAGACAATCTCACATTTGTGTAATTAATTTTGACAGGTTTTTGTCAAATAGTGAAACATTTACTGCCAAGGAAAAGATGTGAAAAATAACGTTCTGTGACCCCACGTAGAATAATTTTGCAGCTATGTTAACTGTTATGGATTAAAAGATAGGAATACAGATTTCCCAGTGTGTGATGTATATCTATCTTTTTGTCTTGGCTCTCCTGTCTTAAGAAACAGTTATTTTTTGAAACTGATGCCTTTTACTTAAAATTTTAACTGGTATTATCAGTATTTCCTTGGCAGTAAACTTGAATGCTGCACGTTTGTCCATCACATTCACATTCTTGTGAGTGACAGAGGGAAGGGGAAGAAGAGCCTGTCTCTCAACTGTCTTTGCTGGAAAATAAACATCTGTTAATTCATTTTCTTTAGACTATTTAAAAAAAAGTATCATGAGGAATGAAAGCAGGTGCAGCCCAAGTCGATAATGTGATTCTGACGTGAGCACTCATTATGGGTTTGTTTTTCCCCTACAAAAGCAGGTGTGGAAAAGCAGGAGTTGTTATGCTGTTTCCCCTCTGTCTGAAAAAGGGATTTGGGTGTAATAGGTTCAGAAAAAAGCCATGGCTGTGTAATTTTTCTATCTTCATGAATAGGTTATAACCACCACAGTCCTCAGTGGAGGCCCAGCTGGGCAGACAGGTGAGGAGTAGCATGTCCTTGCTGTGGAAGGAGAAGTACTATTGACTGGAGAGTTCTGTTCTGTTCTTATTTGTGGGATTAAAACTGCTAATACAAGTGTAAAAATTTTAAGGACTTGCCCTCTTTGGCAAATGTTTTCTTTAAACTTTAATTTTCTTATAGTATATGTATACTTTGCCCTTAATGTGACCCTTTGTCAAATATTTCTTTTCCTTATGTTTAAGAACAAGACTCCTCTTTTGCTTGTGAAATATGCCTTTCTAATCCTAGGGATACTTTGAGTGATACCAGTACAGGGCTGTTTCAGAATGATTTTTTTATGCTCACCTTCTTCATATCACAGTTCTGAGAATGATTGTACTTTTTATCCAAGTCTGGGAAAATTCACCATTCTCAACTATGGCTGCTGCTTAGGTATAAACTCCTTTCTCTTTACTCAATTGTTTTTCTCTCTTTTGCTCACACTAGCCCTTACTCTTCCTTTCTGCTTCTTGATGTGTAATCTGTTTTTTGCTCCCTTTTAATTTAATTTTAGGATGTAAATGAACAAGCCTTGCAGTATGGTGGAAGGAGAGCAAGAGGGAGAGGAGTCAAAGGAGGAAGCCCAGAGCCCCTGCCCCAGAGGCTGTAACTCCCTGGGGAAATGAGACATCATCGTCCGTCGCAGTGGTGGCAGGGGACAGTGTCTGCTGAAGGCCAGAAGGAGGGTGGCTGGAAACAAATATTACAGGAGTAGTGGTCAGAAGTCCCAGGTGCCATCCCTGCCAGGGTATTCAGTAGTTGGAGGACTCTTAGATAAAGCCCTTACCTCCCTGGGCTTTAGTTTTCTCATCTGTAAAATAATGGAAATTACTACCCACCCTACCTATTCACAGGCTTAGTGTGAAGGTGGAATAAGATAGAATGTACATAAAGGCTCTGGCTAAGGGTAAAGCCCTGCTGTGTACCCTGAGGAAGCAGTGTGGCCTGTGGTGGGTGGGTCTGAGGCTGGGTGTAGTGTGGGCAATGTGACCCATCTCCATGGAGGCCTGGTTCTGCCTGAGGGTTAGTAATGTGAAAGAGTCTATTTATACTAACATAATCACGCACACGCACACTGTATTCTAGAAAACAGTATTCACCTTTATTTCAAAGATAAAACATGACATGGTTAAGCTGCCATTACATCTCTGTGCCTTTCCCAAGTAACTTCTTTGCTTATTTTGTTCATTAGAATATTTTAGTGACGAACTGAGAATTGTTGCTATAGCCGAAGTCTTTTGTGTTTAAGAGTTAGTGGACTGGTACTCAAATGCTCTTGCTAAACCTCCGTGGGCCTCAGTTTCCTTTGCGGGTATCAATTTACAGGTTTTGGTGAGGATTAGGTGAGATAGGTTACATAGTGATGGTGTATAGTTCCTCTTGGAGTTCTGAGGCAAAAAGTTCATTACAGGTGCAGGTGGTCAGCAGACATTCTAAAGACTGAGGGGGATGAAAGTTGGATCAGGAGAGAAGGGTACAATTTGGATAGTGAATGAGAGGCCAGTTCAGGTAAAGAGAGGAATGCAGAATGGGAACTGGAGAGGTGGGAGCAGCGGGGTCAGCCTATCAGCCCTGCTTGAGGGAAGATAGGCATGAAGGATTCCGGGAGGGGAGTAGTCGGACTGAAGCCTGGTCATTATTGTGCAGGCTCAAGAGTGCAGGGCCTGAGTGCCAGGCAGGGCATCTGGACTTTGTATTTGGCAGGATGCAGGGCTTCTGAAGGTATGTGTGGTGGTGGGGTGCAGTCCTCACTAAGTAACTTTTTCGGGACATGTCGGTTCTCACCTGCCCCCCCACTCTTCACCATGTATTTAGGGAGTTAGTCTGGGGCCACAGAGGATGGCTACCCTGCAAGTCTGGTGCTCCCCCTGCCTCCCTGTGGTCAGAACTGAGTCACCCAGCTCTTGATTCTCCCTTTTCCACGGCCTCATCAGTGCTGGGTTTCCACTGCTGCCATTTCTTACTTGACCTCTGAACTTGGCTGAGGGTTTTCCAGGTGGATCTTCCGAGGGAATCCGGCTTCACTGAGCTTGCCCATGTCATCTTGTATCAGTTCAGGTCCTGTCTCTGCTTTGACCTTGCTCTGAGAGAAATGCTGTGATGAAGCTGATGTTGCTGAGGTTGGACTTAAAATATTAACTTTGTCTTTTTCATGAAACAGGGAGGGTAAGAGGGTGACACTGAAGGACACCTAAAGGAGGAGCCCTTGGTTTTACCCACATGTTCTATTTTCCTCCTGTTCTTGAGATCCTTAGGTAAATGTGACTTTTTTAGAACTTGCACAAGTTTTGATTTCTGTCCATTTGATGAAAATGGAATTTTCATAAAGCTTAACATGAGTTGCTTTTTCATTTTCTTCCCTTGATATCAGTGACCTGGTTCATAGGTTCATAATTTAAAATGTCCATTTTTAAAGTTTTATATTTTGTGTGACTTGATGGAACTGGTTTTGAAATGCCAAAATCCATGAGGGTACCATGTCCTGTTTGCCCTGTGTCTTCAGGCAGAGACCATCATGGCTGGTGACTTTGTACATTTCATCTCTCTGAGCCTCAGTTTCCATTTATAAAATGCAAATAAAAATTTCTACCTTTATAGGTTTGCTTTAACTAGATACATTAGAACTTTATTAACTTCTACTGTATGCAAAATAGGTCAAGATACACCCTATCTGGAATATAAAACTGAAAGCAACAAAGAGAAAAGAAATGAACAGCAAACAAACAACCCATGGACACAATCAATAGTTCCATGGTTATTTGGGGACGAGAGGGTTAGGAGGGGAGAAAGGGGACGGGGTAGGAGAGGAGGGGGAGAAGCTAAATGTAAGGTGATGGAAAGAGAAGTCACATTAGGTGGTGAATTTATTATACAACAAGCTGACAATGCACTGTAGAATTGTATGCCTGAAACCTATGTAATCCTTGCTAACAGATGTCACCCCAATAAGTCTAACAATAAAAATGAATTTATTAAAAAAAAAGATACACCCTATCTGCATTGTTATGATTGTGTGTGCAAAGGAAAGGTAAAATGATAGGGAGGGAGGACAAAAAAAGGTTCTCACATGAGCAAAGAGATATTTGGGTTATATAAATGCCTTTCAGACACTTTCAAGTGTTTATAAGCACTAATATACTTAACTTTTTGTTGAGAAGAGAGAGGCTATGGAAGGGTAATCTTGGGGGTCAGTATAAGAAAAGGATGTGGGACTATTCCAGAAGCATGTGGGTGGCTTCTGCTTCCATTTTCCTGTACACCATTTAAAAACTAATTTACCTTAGGCATTCTGATTTTCCAGGGGAATGACATCTGCATTCCCTGTATCCAGATGATTCTTAAGCATATATGAGGTCTGCCAATTAAGTTCATGAATTTGTCACCATGCACTTACATTGGCATCACTGTAACAAGAACCTGGTAAGGTGTCATAACCTTGGTATATCTGTGTCTCACAGCTGTGTTTGTGTCGATGTGCGGTGGTGTTTTGCTGAGGGGAGTTCATTATTGTTGCATGTTTTTGTGTGCTGTTGCGAGAATATCGGAGCTTGAAGTAAAGGAACGAACAAACATTAGATATCTTCTTAAACTTGGTAAGAGTGGAACTGACATTGGGGATATGTTAGTCCAAGTTTAAGGGGATAATGCCATGAAGAATATGGCAGTGTACAAATGGATTAAAGGTCTTTTTGAGGGGAAAGTGTCACTGATGAAGAGAGGTCAGGGTAGCCAGTAGCAAGCAGAACTGATGAAAACATTGCAAAAATTCATCGAATTGTGCGTCAAAATCATGCTAACTGTGAGAAGCATAGTAGACCAAGTAAAACATCAATAGAGAAACAGGAAAATCTTAACTGAAAATCTTGGCATGAGAAAGGTGTGTGCAAAAATGGTGCCGGAGGAGCTCACCGATGAACAAAAGCAAAGGAGAGTCGAAATTTGCCAAGACCTTTTGGAGAGACAAGATGAGGTTTTGGGCTGTGTTTTGCACTGTGTTACCAATATGACCCTGAAACAAAGTGGCTGAGTACACAGCGAAAGTCAGTCAATTTAATTCTCCATGACCAAAAAATGTTCCGTTAGTCAAAATCAAGAGTCAAAAAGATGTTGCTAACCTTTTTTGGTATCAGAGAGATTATTCATTATGAATTTGTACCAACTGGACAGTCAACCAAGTTTACTATTTGAAAGTGCTAAAAAGCCTGCATGAAAAAGATGAAAAAGACCTGAACTTTTCACTGACAACTCATGGCTCTTGTATCACGACAGTGTACCAGCTTACACAGCATGGTCTGTCAGGGAGTTTTTAGCTAGTAAACAAATAAATATTGCAGCACTTTCCCTACTCACCTGATCTGGCCCCCAGTGACTTTTTCTTTACCTGAATATAAAGAAAATATTGAAAAGGAAGACATTTTGATGACATTCAGGACATTAAGGGTAATAGGATAACAGCTTTGATGGTCATTCTAGAAAAAGAAAAAGAGTTCCAAAATTGCTTTGAAGGGTGGGCTAAGTGCTGATGTCAGTGCATAGCTTCTCAAGGGGTTGTACTTCGAAGGTGACCATAGTGATATTCAGCAATGAAATATGTAGCACTTTTTCTAGGATGAGTTCATGAACTTAATTCTCAGATCTCATATGTCTAGCTTTGGTTGTTTTCCTTAGCTCTAGACCAAGGGTCAGCAGACTTTTTCTGGAAAGGGCCACATGGTCTCTGTCTCAGCTACTCAGTGCTGCCGCAGTACTGCAGAGGAAAATGTAGACAAGGTGGAAATGAACAGGCCTGGCTGGATGCCAATAAAACTTTATTTACAAAACAACTTGGGACTGTATTTACCCATTCTTGTTCTAAACCCTTACTTCCCATGGCTCTTACAGGTGTTTCTTTCCTAGTTATCCCAGAATAAGCTTTGAGGTTACTAGTGTACTAGACCCCTGTTCATGACATCAGTTTTCAAATATTGGAACACCTCCAATAGTGACAATCACCTGTGGAAGAAAATAGAAAAACTTGGGGAAAAAAAAGATACCCAGCTCTGGAAATACAGAGACCCTACGTAGCAGAAACAATGGAGTGTGAAGCAGATACCAAAGTAGAATGACACATAATTGAGCCCACTGGAACTCCAGTCCCTAGTTATCTTTACTTCTGATAAACATTACATACATTTGTTAATAACATTTGCAATTATGCTATTAGAGAGAGCTTCTAATTTATAAATTATCTAAGCTGGAATATGTGAAGATTTTCATGTAGCAGTGGTGTTTATGACTTTTTTTTCAATTACTGTTGACATTCAATATTATATTAGTTTCAGGTGTACAGCATAGTGGTTGCACATTTATATAAATTCTGAAGTGATCCCCCTGATAAGTCTAGTACCTACCTGGCACATACATTGTTATTACAGCATTATTGACTACATTCTCTATGCTGTACTTGACATCTCTGTGACTGTTTTTTAACTCTTACTCCCTTCACTTTTTTCACTCCCCCCTGCAATTTTTTTCCCATCTGGCAGCCATCAAGTTGTTCTCTATTTATTGTTGTTTTGAATGCTTATCTATTTTGTTCTTTACATTCCACATATAAGTGAAATCATATGGTATTTGTCTTTCTCTGTCTGACATATTTCACTTAGCATAGTATGCTTTAGGTCCATCCATGTTGTTGCAAATGATAAGATTTCATTCTTTTTTATGGTCAAGTAATATTCCATTGTATATATGTACCACATCTTTATCCATCTGCCTATGGATGAACACTTGGATTGGTGACATATCTTGACTGTTGTATATGAAATGTCCTTTGTCTCTTATTATAGTCTTTAAGAGACACTTCTTTTTAACGTATCTTTTTGATTTGTGTTTTCTTAAAGTTTTTAAAGGATGGATGCGCCTCTATTAGATAATTCTGAGATTAAGGTGTTGAGAAATTATGGGCTTTTTCTTCAATCCAGGGTTCATTCTGTATTGTTAGTAACACTTCCCTGACAAGATTTCACTTGCCAGAAATGGTTGTTTCTTAAGGAACTAGGATGAAATGAGAAACATGAATATAGATGATTTACTTGAGACAAAGCCTGTAATAGAAAAATCAAAGATGATAAATGTTAATGACAAGAAGGGGAATTTTTTCCCTCCTTTCTTTATTAAAGAAAGGGATATATTAAAATTATGCTGACTTAAATTACTTGAAATGTAAAATTCCCGAAAATGTCAATTTTGTAAAAGTTCTCATATAATAAAGGGACATAAAATCTAGTAGTGGAAATTTAATATAGGAACTTAGTTCTGATTTCCACATGCTAGAATTATAAAATAATCTGAGCAAAAGCATTATTCCATAAAATTCCATACTTTGAAAGATGGGCTTGTTCTCCTAGCCCTTCTCTTTGCGTGCACTTTTTCTGTAGCGTGTGTTGTGGCTTGAGTCTGGATTGGGTGGGGTAGGGGAGATTCTGCAGCACTGACAGGTGTTTTGGCGTCTTCCTTCTGAATACAGCTTGTTTTACCATGTTGCAGAATGGAGCCATTGTAAGTGGGAAGAAAACAAGTTGGCTTTTAAACTATTGTTAGCAAAAAAGCAGAAAAAGTCTTTTTTTGAAATTACTTTCACTTTAGAAGGGACAGTGACAAGAAGAATAAGAGCTTTCCCAGATGTTGTATGTTTGTGACCTTAGTGACACAGAGTTTCTTTTCCTTTGTATCTGCATTGTGTATACTTATTGTTTTCTTATAGTGTTCTATTAATAAACTTTAGCTTAGAAATTGGGCTTTTAGATGGAAAAAAGCAGTAAGTTATTAGCATAAAACTTGTTAATACTGGTGTATCTTATTTTAAAGTGTAGATACCTTCAATAAAGTTAATTTCAGTTATAAAATGTTTTTAGTTTTTCACTCAAAGTAAAAGAAAATGTATTTCTCTGGATAACACACACTTGGTTTTAGGATTTAAGATGATTATACTTAAGAGAATACCTAACTATATAAAAGAGTATATGAAAGGGACAGTTTCCTTTTAAAGTTTTAGATGGAAGATATATAAAATGGTAAAATACTTATTAAAAAACTAGATTTTGAATAATAGTTTAAAAGACTGAATAAAGCAATAGTGAAAGTGTACCTGGGCATAACACATGGATTAGCCTACTTGACTAGCAGAGTGTTGATATCACTCCTGATGTGTAGGGTTATATGTTAGGGTTGGGCCTCTGCAGACCTGGAAGTCAGGGTTTGTTGCCCTTGAAGGGCTTACAGTGGTGAGTTGGTGGAATGGCTCTTCCTGTTTGGAGTTAGAGGCTAAATAGCAAATGAGCTACAGCCATTCCTTACTTAATGACCTACTAGTTAAACGATCACTCTGGACTTAGGACCAGTTCTCCAGCATGGGAATCTTTTTCAGTCTGTGAGTCTTGGGAATCTCGTTAGTATTCACTGCACGAAGCATTTACAATCATGCAAGACTAGATATGAGTATTTTGTTTATAAGTATAGTATCTTGTGTTATCGAAAAAATACATACCTGTGACTCCATGACACACCACAGGACATCTGCCTTTAAATTCCTCACTTACTGACCAATTCGCGTAACAACCTATTCATAGCAGCAGAACTTGGTCATTAAGTGAGGAGCACCTGTATGCAAAAGCAGACTGTAGTGAACATCACTCTGGTCCTGAGATGATGATGACAATGATGATGGTCTGACACTTCTGTATTTTGACTTATGCATTTCCATTTCTTAGGAAAAATATGGCAAGACTAAAAATAATATAAATAAAACCTTAATTTCTAAGATTTCAAGAGACTTGAGGTGTTATTTAGTAGCTGTTTTATTGGAGTAGCTTGAAAGATTTATAAATAATAACCCAAGTATAGTGTTTCTGCCATGAAATGCTAGAAATAATAAGCATGTCTGACACTTCAGGGAGGTTTGGGGATTCATGTGATTTCTGTTCACTGGCTGCTCAATCTGTTTAATGAAAGTTGGCTATTTGTGCGTTGTCTATAATTTGATTAGAAAATATGGCTAACCATAGTTAGTTTCATAAGGAAATAACAGGCAAGAAAAAAGTGATACGCTTTTAACCAAAATGTGAAGGTTTATCCCTGGATTTTCTTTGATGAAAATATCTGTGTGCTGTGTGTGCTTGGCTGCTCCTGGTGTACCTGCTCGTTGTGTTCTGTTCTGGAAAGTCCACTGTTCCAAGCCTGCGCTCCTTTGCTCAGCTCATGTCCAGGCTGTCGCCCCATCCTCCAGGACAGCACCTTTGCCCCTGGGGAAATGAGTGGCTCTCATTCCATTGTGATGTACTTGCTTATGTGCAGTAGCAGATTTGATGAGAGCTTTGGAGGGGAAGCAGGTACCTCAGTGTGATTGAATCATTCCTTTCTTCATTTAACAAGTAATTGCTAACTACCTTCTCCATGTTGGACACCACCCAGGGCTCAGGACTGACTGTGAACAAAGTAGCCAAGTCCCTGTCTTTATAGAGCTCATGTTATAGCAGAGAAAGCAAGTAGTTAAAGGAGACAAAATACCTCCAAAAACAAAGAGAGGAATTATGAGTGGGGATGAGGGAAGGGTGAATGTAGCACAAATTTTGGAGCCAGACTGCCCACGTTGGAATGCTTACTAGCTGTGGGCTTTGGGTAAGCTCCTTAACTTCTCCATGTCTGTTTCCTTATTGCTAAAAAATAGTATGAACAGAGTTGTATTATACTATGTAAGTTATCATACATAAAGGTCTTAGAACAACAGTATTTGACTCATAACCACTCTGTCTTAGTTGTTATGATAATGCTTATGTAAAGTAACTTTATTACTATATTATTCTTATGTAAGTTGACACTTCAGCAGAGATCTGAAGGATGTGAGGGAATCAGCCATGTGGATATCTGTGGGAAGACCCTTCCAGGCATAGTGGGCACATGCCTGGTGTATTTGAGGAGCAGTAAGGGAGCCCCGGTGGCAAAAGCAGAGGGAGCAAAGGGGAGTTCTGAGAGGTGAGGTCAGAGAGGCACAAGGGCAGAGCATGTCCCCTCTTGTGGCCATTGTGAGGATTTTCTCAATGGTACTTTGAGACAGTCCCATTGCAGGGTTTGAGTGGCCATGCTCTGATTCAGTTGGACTGGGTACCTCTGACTGTGGAGAGAATGGATGATAGAAGAGTCTAGGGCAGACATTAGGCAAGAAGAAATGATGGGTGGTAAGGAACAGTCAGATCCTGGTATAGCTGACAGAATTTGCTGATGTGTTGGATGTGTGGGTGTGAAAGACATCGAGGACTGGAGGAGTCCAGGCCTGAGTCTCCTGAGGAGTGGAGGTGTCTGTGGTGATCTGGGAAAGACTGAAAGGGCAAGATTCTGATTTCTGTATTAGTCAAGGAGGTAGTAGGACAGGCAGTGTGGGAGTTCAGGGAAGAGAGCAGTGCTGCAGACCACAGTGTGGGGGTCATTGCACATTGAGAGTCTCTAGAGTCTGGTGGCTGAGATCACCAAGCAGGCTGGTGCAGCTGGGAGAGGCTTGCGGTGTGAAGGTCAAGTCCTGGGTCTGTGGAGGGAAGACCAGGGAATGCAGGAGAATGAAAGGAGCTGTCAGTGTGGTAGCAGGAGCTGAGAGAGAGGAGGAGAGAGAGAATTGGGACGGGGGATAGAGATAGATAGGGGTGTGTGTGTGTGTGTCTGTGTGTCTGTGTGTGTCTGTGTCCGTGTCCGTCCCTGTCCTGACAGCCAGGTGAGGGAAGTCTCAAGAAGGGGGGAGGAGTGAACAACTCTCCTGTAGTAAGATGAGGACTGAAATTTGTCCATTGTATTAGCAGCACATGGTCATTGGTGGTCTTGAAAAGAGCAGGTTCGGTGGAGTGTAGGAGGCAAAAGCCTGATTGGACAGGATTCCGTAGAGATCAGAGAGATTGAGGGGGAGGGAATTGGAGCATTAAAGGAGCTTTGTCCAAAAGGGAAGCAGAGAAGTAGAAAGGAAGCTGCAGAAGGGAGGCCGTGTTGTGTTGTTTTGAAATGGGGGTGATCACTGTGTGTGTGTGCTAGTGGGGATGATCTGTAGTGAGAGAGAGAGGTCTGATGTGGGCAAGAGGTCAGATTGCAGAGTGAGTCAGTTGGCCTTTTGACAGAGCATAAAGTATGCCTTAGTAGGAACTGGAGAGCAGAGGTGTTTGGGAGACAGAGACAGATGGGTAGACAGAGTGGAAGTGGGTGTCGGTACTATTCCTCTTCCAGATTCTGTCTTCTCAGCAGGATAGGCAGCACATTGAGAGTAAGAGGGGTAGTGGAGGTTGGAGGAGAGGAGTATGCCATTAGAGAAGAGCTGCTAGCTGCACCAAGGCTCTCTACCCGAGAGGGTTGGCAAGAATTTAAAGTGGGATAAGTCACATTGCTATGCATTTTCTTCCAGCTGAGTACAGCTGCTGGGGCAGATCTGAAAGAGGTGAAAGGTTGCATTTAACCTGCTCTGGGGTTTACTAGAGAGTTCTGCAGAGGAATGGAGGGGCATGGTGGCAAGCATGGTATACCAGGTATACCAGGGAGCCATTATAAATATGAGTCATCATCTCTGAGTTGGATGAAGTGGGAAGTAAGGACCTGGAAGAGGTAATGTACAGCAAAAAGGTAGTACAGTCAGTGTATGTGGTCTTGATTGCTTGAGAATTGATGAGGTGGGAATACCGCAGGAGAGAGCTGGGAAGGTAGGCGATGATGGGGGGGAGGAGGATTTCTTGGCTTTGAGATCAGGGAGTGTCACTGGTGGTGACTACAGGTCTGTGAAAGTGGAGACAGGAGATCAGAGTAGGGCAAGGACATGGTCATGGAGGCCAACAGGTAAAGGAAATAGATCACTTACTTAGATTTTTAATCACTAAGAATTACAATGAAGTAGCATGGGAGAGACAGTGGTGAGGGACAGGGCTGGGAGAGAGGAGTTGGCAGTGAGGTTTAAGAGAAAACCATTAGTGTAGAGAGGTATGGGCATGCTGAGTGTGAAGAATATACAGCTTTGTGCTGAGGATGGTTGTGGGTTTCAGAAGGAAGGGTTTGGGAATTGGGAGATGACATTAGAGGTCGTGTGGGGCCTTCTGGGAGTGAGAACTTGGATAAGGACAGCCTGAGAGTTATATGCTTCCTGAGTTGATAACACAAGGATAAAGGCATTATTCTATGAAAGATCTTGGTGTTGGGATATTGGGGGAGGGTATGTTGTCAGGATTACATAGTTCTAGAGCTGCGTCTTTGAATTCTCAATACAGGAGATGGAGCAGTCAAGGGAGGGGTGTTACTGGGAGGATTTTTGTTTGTTTTATTTTTATATTTTGTAAAACAGTATTTCTTAATAACAGATATCTGTTTAAATACAGTAGATTTTCTTTTAACTTTATTTTTTCATTTTCTCTCTGTACTCTGTTTTGGAGAATGACATTATTAAATGCAGGAAGTCAAATTTCTTTTCTAAAGCAAATTGTGTTGCTAAAGGAGCCTAGTGTGATTACTTTCTTCAGGACTCTTCCTTTGTTAAAAAAAAAAAAAAAAAAGGTGTGGGGTAGGGGTAGTTCAGCTATAAAATCCTTTGCTTTTAAAATTAAACCCTATTCTTCTTTGTGATTATGATCTCTAATTTCTTTGTTTTCAAGTTTATTTTTCATTGCATATTTATACCAAATAACAAATTTTATACTTCATGCAAATTAGTATTTTTAAAAAAATGTTATGTAGAATAAACATTTTCCTGCATAGAGGTAGTATTGACGAAGACTTAAAGACTTAGAATAAACATGTGTGTTTATATAAATTGTAAAATAATCATCTCCCCCTAGTTCTCCTTCCCTATAGAAAAATGCATTAGAAGTCAAAAAAGAAGAGAAGAAAAATGATTTGCTCTGTCACAAATTGATTAGCTGTCTGGGTGTAGTTGTTTTGCTTGGTAAACTCAGAGCTCTCTGTATTCTTAGCTTTTTGTGTGTGTGCTTGGGAAATTGTGAATGTTACCAAGTGCCTCAGACTCAGCTTACGTTGGTAATTTTCCATTTCTTCTTAAAATAACTAGAAAATCAGAGGACTTTTTTGATATCACTCCACAGCTAGACTAAATAAAGGCCATGCTGAACAAATGAAACCAGAGTACTTTTTCCAGCAAGTTTTATTTGATTTGTTCCTTTTTTTTTTTTTTTTTTGGTTCTCTTCTGCTTGACATTCCATAGGCATGCTTAGATTTGAGAAATGGAATTTTATTATGAATGTTGAGAACGGACACAGACACACCCAGGAGCTCTTGAGGCGGGCCCCTCATGGCCCTTGGGTGAGCTGGGGCTGGCCCTGTTACCTTGGGGCAAGCTTGGGGCTCTGATCTTACACCTCCAGCAAGTGCAGCTCAGTGCAAAGACTGCTGACTGCTTAGGTAGTTACTGACTCACCCCAGGGAATGGCATGGCCAGGGAGAAGCAGTCAGTGCACAGCTTTTCCTTCCCACTCTTAACTCTAAGCCAGCAGCAGGCATTGCCTTCTGGAACACCTGTATCCATTCTTGGGTGACTAGAATAGCAATGACATTGGGCCTGGCAGTGCTCTTTGCCAGTCTCTTTCACTTATAATTTCATTTCAATGTTGTGTTACAGTGCAGTATTTAGTAAGATACTATTCCCTTTTTTATTTGTTAATAGTTCCAATAGAAGTGTCTGCCAGGATCACACTAGTATTTTGTCATGTTCGTTTTATAATTTTCTCTGTGTTCCTACATGAATTAATTTATGTAGGATGGGGCAAGTGAAGCAATAGGGTACTTGTCTTGTTGAGTGTCTGAGAAAAGATGGTTAAATAATGACTTTACACATACTGAAGATGCAGCCTTTTTAGGCAATGGTATTGAAAATTGTACCAGGTTGTACTGCATTCCCATTTGAGGTGTATAGTGATCAGAGTGAGTTCTGTGATCATTAATTAGCTGTATGACTGAGACTGTTTGTTCATCTCTTCATATACCTTTTATTTAAAGGCAGCAAAAATTAGAAATGAAGTACAGACTTTTCCTACTCAGACATCAAAATAGTTTTTTAGTTCATATCAGATCAGTACTAATATTGGGGTTAGTCTGCCTGAAACCAAGTATAACCCTGTTTATCTTAGGAATATCTATTGAATATTCCTATTCAGAGGTAAATAAATGTAATCTTTACTTGTTTAATTTTCAATATTTATTTTCCCATTTCATGGTAGGAAGGTTTTAGTAACCCTTTTTCCTTCCCATCTAAGTCACTGCTGAAGTTTCCATCATTTTAGAATAAATTTCTTTGTTCTTTGAGGTTGGAAATTTAATGGTAAGACTTAAAAACTTCGTGGCATTGGTAAATTTAAAAAGGAAAGTTTATTATATCATTCTTTTCATATTAAATGTTCAGTAGACCCATTAGAGAAAAATTGGAAAATACAGAAAAGTTTTAAAAAAGGGAAAGAAAAATTTTTTATGCTTGCCCTATACAAAAGAATAATTGTGAATGTTTATGTGTAATTTCTTCTAGTACTTTTAAATGCTGGCTTTATTTAAAAAGCAACCACCACCAAAGTAATAAAACCCAAACCCCCAAAACCTATATAACATATAATTGTGGTAACACTGCATATAAAATGTTCTACCTTTCTTTTCACCTAGCGTGATAAATAGAAGTATTTCCCCAATTACAAATGCATTCAACTTGTTATAAATATCTTTTATTATTTTAGTAGCTACAAAATTTTCCTTGTCTTAAATTTGTCACGTAGTTATTTAGTCCCTTATTACTGGACATTTGGGTTATTTACCCTTTTCTTTTTCCTATTATAAATAATACAATAATGAACATCTTTGGGTAATGATAGTGAACGTCTTTACAGTAATAAAGCCTTGTCTGCACATCAGATCATCTACAGTCCCAGTAATGGAGTTAATGACTTAAAGTTCCAGATGCAATCTAAAAAAATTACTATAAGAGATGACAGTACATGATACTCATATTTGAATTAGCAAAAGCCCCTCATTAGATAGCTAAATAGAGCATCATTTTGTAGCTTATTTTGGATTCTTTTAAATTACTTTCTTCTTTCAATTGACTAGACCTTTTAAAAAAACCTTAATTAGTAGGTGAAAGAAAATCTGGTGTATTAAGGCTCTTTGCAGTTTGGCTTTCTCTGTAGTAATAACCGTATTAGTGTATTACCAATGTACTTGTGGCTTTCCAATTTTTTGACTGTGACCTACGGTAAGAAAAAACATTTTACATCTGAATCCAAATCTATATTCATAAACACTTGAAACAATATTTATCTTTATGTACTCCATGTCATTTATTATGTTCTGAACTTTTCTATTTGTTTTATATTTTTTAAAAGGTGAGACATGATCCTCAATTGATTTTATAACTTCCTTCATAGACGGTCCAACTCACAGTTTGAAAAACACTGTACTATATACTATGTAACAGATAGTGAATTCAGTGACACACATGACTTTTCTTTTCCTACTGCCTTTACTTTTTCTCTGTGTAGGTAGGAATCCTGCATTCTCTTTTCCTGGCAACATCTGAGACAGAAGGAAATTAAGTGTCTTACCCAAGGTCACACAGCTAGTAGTGGTCAGGCTGGAGTAGAAGCCTACTCTGAGCGACTCACAGGTCTGAGTCTCACTGTGCTTTACAGTCCAACAATCTGGAGCCTACACCTTTCAGCACAGGAGCCATTATTCCAACTTACGAGGTTGGACAATAAGTTTGCGAATTTATCCTAGAAAAAGGGCTACATACCTCATTGCTGAATATCACTATGGTCGCCTTTGAAATACTCCCCTTGGGAAGCTATGGGCCAATGCCAGCACCTAGTCCACTCTTCAAAGCAATTTTGGAACTCTTTTTCTGAAATGGCCTTAAAAGCTGTCGTCCCCCAAATCCGACAGTTAAGTTCATGAATTTGCTTAATTGGCAGCACTGTACAAACAATATGGTATGACCCCTACCGAGTTGTTTGTGCAGTGCTGCCAACGTAAGGGCAAGGTGGCAGTTCGCAAATGTACCTGTCAGATTTTGGGGACGACAGCTCTGATGGCCATTCCAGAAAAATAGCTCCAAAACTGCTTTGAAGGGTGGACTAGGCACTGGCGTTGGCGCATAGCTTTCCCAAGGGGAGTACTTCACAGGTAACTGCAGGGATATTCAGCAATGAGGTATGTAGCACTTTTTCTAGGATGAGTTCGCGAAATTAATTGTCAGACCTCATATGTTGTGTAGCCACCATATGAAGTCTGTAGGAAAGACTCCACCAAGATGGTTAAATAGATTTACTGAGTGGCTGTTGACCTTGAATGGACTGTGAACCCCTTAGGAACTATGGCATCATGAGCAGGACTAAACCAGGGCAAAGTACAGCTTGCACTCTGGTGTTTGCTCCTAGAAAAACTGGGTGAACCTGATCGTGAACAGGGTGGGTGGCAGTTAGAAGCGGAAAGTAAGGTTTCAGACAGTGAAGGAAGATTTTTAGAGCCGTCTGAAGGAAGGATCAGTTGAAAATGCAAATAAGATTCTTCTGGCCCTTCGTGACTTCTCTTGCCCTTTGCCTTCGCCCTGCATGAGATGCACCCGGAGGAGGTGGTGTGCGCAAAGTGCCTGGTTGCACTTGTGGAGTGTCTGTCTGTATGCTCAGTCCTGTCGTTCTCCCTATGTAGGCCTTTTTTGGAGGGCTTTCTTATTGAATTGTCCCCCTTAAAATTATTCTGCCAGGATAAGAGTTAAGGCCATTGAACAGTTTGTGGAGGAGGCTGGCAGTAACTGAAAACTTTTCATCACTTTCACTTCTCAAAAGAATGATGTGGGTGACCAGCTGTGAAAAGCTTGTGGAAAGGGATGTTTTACCCAGTTTTCAGAAAGTCCTGATGTAACTGAAACCTCTTTTGAAACACATCCTTCCTCTGGATACAGTAACCATTGAAGGGCTACATAACCCTCTTGGACATTATAGTTATGGCAGAAAACATCTCTTCCTCCTCAGGAAGTTAAAGCGCCACTGAAATCAAAGCTAATCACTGGCAACACTTTTCTCTTCTTAAAGGGCAGTTCATTATACCATGCAAACCAGTAACATTTCTTGTTTTCAACATAGTCACATTGATTGATCAAAATTCAAAAGTAGAAACTAGGGATATATCATTGATCATGGAATTCTTGGAATGCTGAGAAAAATTTTGTGTTAAAAATCAAATTTCATCAAACCTGGTAGATTGCAATAGGAAAAAAAATGGAATAAATGGGGATTTCTCCTCTCCTTTTCCAAAACAAGGTATCTATCCTGCTTCCACTTCTCATCAAACATTTGGAAGAAAACCCTCTCCAGGGGGATGACTGTTAACTAAGCCAGCACAGGGGGGCTCAGCATGCCTGAGGTACTTCAGAATCTTGGCTCCTCAACTTTCTCACTTTGGGAGCTGGGGCAGGGACACAGTGGGTTCTTGACATCTAGGGACCACTGACATACCTAGCATGCCTAGGGCTCAGCTGTAACTCTGGCTTTTTGTTACTGTGTCTTAAAAGGAGATGACCCAGGACTTGTGTTGAGCCCATGGCCTTGGTATATTACATGGAACACTATTTACTAGATTAACAATCCAGTAAGCCTGAGTGACTCTTTAAAGGCCCCAGTAAAATCTGGCTTTATTTTTCTTTTATAATCATGATGACTTAGAGTGGTACACTTCAGGTACTTTGTTGCAACATTACAGTCTAGTGTTCTCTCATTTTTATCTCCATGCCTCAGTGTGTCAGATTGTGTGCACCAGTGTGTGTATATGCATTTACATGTGTTCAGGATTGTTAAGTTGTGTTCACCACTGACCAGCGAGTTATGGAGAGACAATTCGTGCAGTCTTATTCTTGCTGTCTCTATCTTTCAGTGCAGCCTGGATCAGAGTCTGATGTGACAGCAATGCTTGAGCACTCAAATGGAACAGAAAAGAATTAGGACTGAGCTTCTATTGTGCTAGGCTAATTGCTTTATTATTGATTCAGCTTTTGAAATGAAATGGATTGTTTAAGCATTTTTTTTGTTTTAATTCAGGTTTTATTAATCTGGCAGCAGCTCTTTGATGGCAGGATTCTGAGATACATTGATTTGGATCCTCCAGTGTAGCTATTCTGAATGCAAATCTTGTCCATCTGGCTACCTATTATCCATCCCTCTGAACAGACTTGGTTAAATTCAGAACAGCTCTGCTTTGGTAGTTTCATTTCAGATTTTGTCATTAGTTACACATCACATTTCCTTGTGCTTGAGGTGACTGTTGGAGGCCATGGTGTTCCCTTTCTGTTTGTCCCAGAATCAGAATGTTTGAAAGGCAGGTTGTAGTTACAGATAGAGGTAGGAGGTAAATTCTAGATTTAACTTTCTTTTCTTTTTTCTTAAAATATAAGTTATATATCAGGTCTGAAAGTGAATAAAATATTGAGAGGTGATTATCTCATTTGTAGATGTAACTTTGAGTTTAACTGTCAGAAATCATAGAAGTGTTCTAGAATGAAAAATAGGGACTGAAAAAATAGTGTTTAGATTCTTTGGGATATAAATGGCTATAAAAAGAGGTTAAGTTTTTTTCTTTCTCTGTCATCTGTTAATATTACATCATTTGATTCCAGTAATAAGCTAGTTATTATTTTTTTAAATTAAATTTTGGGGGGTAAGGGACCTAAGATGGTGACTAGAGAATAGATCCTTGAAACCTCTCCTGGAAAATACAATTGAACAACTGGGATCCAACATGGCAAACCCCGAGTGGCACAGTCTCAGCTGAGAGATATCCATATGTCACAAGAAAACACCTGAAGTTCAGAAAAATGGGGGCAAAAGGCAGAGGAGGGAGGGAGCAGAGTGGAGATGTGGCTTCGGGATGCTTCCCACCTGGGAGGGTTAGAGGCTGAGTGGCGACAAGAGCGGCTGAAACCCTGTGAGGAAATTGGTGAGTTGAAACTCCAACCAGCGGCAGAGTGTTAGGGCCCAGCCAGAGCACCCCACACTGGGGCAGGTTAGAAGCTGAACAGAGCACCTGAACTGCCCTGGGTGAGAATAGGGCCCTTAGCTGCAGCGTGGCTCTGTGACCTGTGATTGGCTCTGGGCGAGTATGAAACTGAGAGCTGGCTGCTGCGAAAACACTGACCCGATTAAAACATGGTCCTAGGTGAAATGCAGGCTCAAGAGAAAGGATAAAGGCTGGCTGGCAGTGCGAACAGGCCCTCAACAGATGTGATCACAGACCGCTCCCAGCCTGTCCCATGCTGGTCCACCCTGGCATCCCTGATGTTGTAGTGGAGTCAGCAGCCAAGGGACCTATTGCAGAAAACAAAGCAGCCACAGATCACACCACTCCTAAACCCAGGTAGAAAACAGAGACATGAGCCTGGCTGCTTCCCCTGACTCTCTTCCAAAGCCAGCCCCCATCCCCACTCCACCTAGTGTCTGCTCTATAGCCAGCTGGAAAAAAAAAATAAGGCAAACAAGCCTGCACTCTTTCCAACAAATCCCGCACCCACAGAAACCAGCAGTAAAGCTCAGAAAAACTCCAAAACACAGGCACAGCAGCTTTTCCCTGCACTGATCTCAGAGGCATAGCACACTATCGCCAACCATGTTTTCCAAAAAAGGAGAAACATCAAGACCAAGGTGACTGGATCAAAAGAAGGGAAGCCCGCCATGCCGAAAAGCTCCTAGAGATATAATTGGAGTTTGAATAACCAAGAGAAAAATACTGGAAGAGTTACAATGATACCAACTGGGAAGAGGAAGAAAGAAAGACCTCTCTGTACCTGCCACAGAAAAGTCCTTATGCCCAGAAGAAGAAACACATTAAATACAGTGAGTACCTTAGGATTCAAAACTGCTCAGAAAGAAAATGAAAACTCTCTAGAAATGGAACTTGTAGTTCTGGAAATATATGATCTAAGTGACAAAGAATACAAGGCTGCAGTTCTTAAGACACTCAGCTGAAAGAATGTTGGCAGAGTACCCAGACACAGATAAATGATCTCAGAAAGGAAATCTATGAATGAAAGGAAGATTTTAACAAAGAAATTGAAAATGTAAAAAAGAATCAACTAGAAATTTGAGAGATAAGCAATACACTAAAAGAACTGGGTAAGGCACTAACTACCATAAGAGACAGGGCCAACTAGATGGAGGAAAGAATTAGTGATACTGAAGATTGGAACATGGAAGCAAAACAGAAAAAATAAGATAGGGAATTAAGAGTCAAAAGAACTGAAAGAACTCTATATGAACTATCTGATTCCATTACAAAGAACAACATTAGAATAATAGGAATAGAAGAAGGTGCAGAATAGAACTCTACCGAGAGCCTACGCAAACAAATAGTAGATGAGAACTTTCTAAACCTATGGAAAGATCTGGAACCTCAAATTCAAGAAGAAAATAGATCCCCTAGCTACCTGGACCTCAGCAGGTCTTTGCCAAGGCACATTATACTGAAGATGTCAGAAATCAAAGACAGAGAATTCTCAGGGCAGCCAAGGGGAAAAAAAACTGTAACCTTTAAAGGAAAGCCCATCAGGCTATTATCAGACTTCTCAGCAGAAACTCTACAGGCCATGAGGGAGTGGAAGTGGAATTAAATATTCAAAATATTAAAACAGAGAAACTTCCAGTCAAGAATAACTTATCCAGCAAAATTATTTTTTAGATATGAAGGAGGAATAAAGACCTTTTCAGATATGCAGAAGCTGAAATAATTTGTCAGCACAAGGCTGGCATTTCATGAAATACTGAAGGAGGCTATGTGATCTGAAACAAAAAATTAAAATAAATTAGGAAGAGTTGGGACAACATAAAAGAAATTTTTTAAAAAAAGGGAGGAAGTAATGACCATAGGAAATTCTCATATATCAATCTTCACCCTAAATGTAAATGGACTGGACTCACTAATAAAAAGGCACAGAGTAGCAGACTGGATTAAAAAACAAAACCCACTCTTATGCTGTCTCCAAGAGACAAACCTCAGCAATAAGGACAAACACAGACTCAGGGTGGAAAACAATACTCCAAGCAAATGGCATTCAGAGAAAAGCAGGAGTTGCCATACTAATATCTGATGAAACAGACTTCAGGATAAAAAGGTAACAAGAGACAAAGATGCACATTTCATTGTGATAAAAGGGACAATACAACAAGAAGGCTCGACACTCATTAATATATACGCCCCCAGTCAGAAAGCACCAAAGCTTACAAAGCAACTACTAACAGATCTGAAAGGAGAAACTGACAAAAACACAATTATAGTAGGGGATCTAAACACCCCCTTAACAGCCATGGACAGATCATCCAAACAGAAAATAAATAAGGAAGTATCAGCTTTAAATGATACATTTACGGCATGTGGACATAAATGACATTTACAGGACACTTCATTTGATAACACAGGGCTATACTTTCTTTTCTAGTGCACTTGGAACATTCACAAGGAGACACACCATATGCTGGGACACAGAACTAGCTTTAGCAAATTAAAGAAGATTGAAATCATACCAAGTGTGTTCTCAGACCACAAAGCGTTGAATTGGGACATCAACTGCAAAAAGAAAGCAGAAAAAATCACATATACATGGAGATTAAAAAATACCTTATTAAAAAATGACTGGATCAAAGAAGAAGTAAGAGAAGACATTAAAAAGTACATGGAAACTAATGACAATGAAAATACAATGTAGCAAAATTATTGGGAGACAGCGAAAGCAGTAATAAGAGGGAAATTTATATAATTACAAGCCTATCTTAAATAAGAAAAATCAACAAGTAAACATCTTAATATCCCATCTTAAATGACTAGAAAAAGAAGAACAGAAAAAAACCCAAAGTCAGCAGAAGAAAAGAAATAATACAAATTAGAGCAGAGCTAAATGAAATTGAGAACAGAAAGTGGGAACAATTAATACAACAAAGACCTGGTTTTTTTTAAAAAAAAAATCAATAAAATTGACAAACTCCTGGCTAGGCTAACCAAAAAATGAAAAGAAAGGACACAAATAACCAAAATTACAAATGAAAGGGGAGAAGTTATGACTCATACCATAGAAATACAAAGGATCATAAGAAAATATTATGAAGGGTTTATGTCACCAAATTTAACAATCTAGAAGAAATGGACACGTTTCTAGAAATGTATAGTCTACTTAGACTGAACCTAAAAGAACTGGCTAATCTAAATAGACCAATCAGTAGTAAAGAAATTGAAACAATCATCTAAAACCTCCCCAGAGGCAAAAGCCCTGGGCCAGAGGGTCTCATCAAGGAGTTTTACCAAGCATTCAAAGTAGAATTAATGCTGATCCTCCTCAGACTCTTTGAAAAAATTGAAGATAAGGCAATACTTTCCAACTCATTCTATGAGACCAGCATTACCCTAATACCAAAGCCTGGTAAGGATAGCACACAAAAAGAAAACTATAGACCAATATCTCTGATGAACACAGATGCAAAAATCCTAAATAAATATTAGCAAATAGAATACAACAGTGCATCAAAAAGATTATACACTAAGATCAAGTGGGATTCAGCCCAGGAGCACAAGGATGGTTCAACATACACAAATCAATCAATGTGATACACCACATAAACAAAATAAAAGATAAAAACCATATGATTATGTCAATTGATGCAGAAAAAACATTTTTTTTTTTTAAATTCATTTTTATTGTTAGACTTATTGGGGTGACATCTGTTAGCAAGGATTACATAGGTTTCAGGCATACAATTCCACAGTGCATTGTCAACTTGATGCATAATAAGTTCACCACCTAATGTGACCCCTCTTTCCATCCCCTTATATTTAGCTTCCCCCCCTCCTCTCCCACCCCCTCCCCTTTC